>OV651813.1:101078518-101140801 GCA_927349885.1 Psylliodes chrysocephalus
AAATGCAAGTTTAGAAAATTTGCATTTTCCTGGTATCGCGGTCACTGTCAAACTCGACCATACGCTGGTTGCAATCCAACCGCCAACCATTTTGCCACCAAAGAAGAATGTGAACAAGTTGCATCCCAAATTTGCGAGGCTACAGTTGGATTTATGGACAAAGCGTTGGAATACTATGACGAGGTTAAAAAATTCGTATGCGTTTTTCCAAGCATCTGTAAATCATTCGGACTCGGAAGATCGAGAGATCTTAGAAGAGATGGCTCTTTTGATTCTCCTAGGAGACACACTAAACATATTAAAATGGCACAATGGACATTATAAAAATAAAAATCTGTAGAGCATTCCAAAATCAAAACAACCTTAAAATTGAAGTGGTTTAGTTTTAAATAAGAATCACTTTTTTAATATTAATCGCTATAACATCACGTGACTTAACTAACAAATAAGTTCTGTTAAGATTTAAATTTTAGTAATATACAATATATAGCTAAAATTATATAATTTATTTTCACGCTCCTGTCCTAAATAACATGTCTAACTGTTGAAGCTTATAATGTTTACTATGTATTATATTTGAGTAAGTTTGTTAAGTCAGTTTTTACAGATGTATCAAAATATAAAACAAATACTGTCAATTATTTTTCAATCCATTTTTTTTATTTATTAACTGCAAAACCTACGAGAAGATTCAACACTTTAATAGGTTATGAGCCCAGGCACATAGCTTTTTTTTTCCGTAGAAGACAAAGCAGTTAAAATGTTATTAAAAAAAAACTATTTATGTGATAGTACCTTTCCCAAGTGCTAAAATGGAACTGGTTCATAATATTAAACATTTAAGCGGTGAAGAAGATTGGCCAATATGGAGTCATAAGATGCGTGACATTCTGGATTACCACGAAGGCGCCCTAGATGTTATAGACGGCAAGCTTACAAAACCAGATCCTCCTTCTGGTCCTACTTCGGAAGTTCAAATAAAACAGTATAAAGAAAAATCTGAACTATACCGAAAAGCTAACGGACGTGAGTTTAGACATGATTCCACCTGAGTTATTACTGTAAGCAATTCTTCAAAAGTTAGTCGTTGCTCCCCAACTACTCTCTTTATGTGATATTTAGCAGACCTTATCACAGATTCCCACAACCCCCAAAATGCGCACATGTAAACCTTAATAACTTTGTGACCCCGTGTTTTACTAACCTTAATTTCAAAGGGACCTCTGTAATCAATGCCGCAATTTGAAAATGGACGACTTGGCGTTACTCGACTTTTAGGTAAATTTCCCATTATACACTCAAACCTTCTAGATCTTACCCTAAAACAAACTATACAATTTCTCAATACCTGCTTTATTGTATTGAGACCAGATAAAGGCCAATAATTTAACCTTATTATAGCCAACAACCCTTGTGGTCCTGCATGCAGATTCTTACGATGTTCATGAGTAATAAGCATTTTAGTAAATTTGTGATGGTTAGGTAATATGATTGGATGAAGCTGGTTAAAATGCAAATTGGAATTTTTTAACCTTACCCCTACCCGAAGTATACTTTCCAAATCCAGAAACGGGTTTAATGATAACAATTTACTATTTTTTGCTGTTTCGTTTTCCTTGAAGCGCAATAATCTCCTCCCGAAATGCCTGCCACTGACATAATTTAACAAGTGTTTTTGACGCTCCTCAATGTTTAAAGGTAGAATATCCCTTACCTCGACCAATTTTTTAGATCTATAACCCTTTACACAGCAATTATTTGCAAACCGCAAGCAATAACCGACTACCCTCTGCAACTTAGAAAAACTTGAATACTTATTCCACAGCTCTAAAGTTTGTAAACCCAATAATGTTTGATGTATTATCCTACGTTCTGGTATTTTCTCAGATATTGAAACCTCTCCAATTGGCCAATCCTTAAAATCTAGGCTTAACCAATTAGGACCTTCCCACCAAATTCGACAATCTTTAAGACGATTTGGATCCAATCCCCGAGAAATTACATCCGCAGGATTATCACAAGATTTGATGTGATTCCATTGATATCGTTTAGTGAGTCTTTGGATCTCTGCAGTACGATTGCCTACAAAAGTCTTCCACTCCACTGGTTCAGCTACCAACCATGAAAGTACAATCGTTGAATCGCACCAGTAAAATACCTTGTTGGGAGTGAAATCTAACGCTTTTAATGCTACAGAAACTAATCGTGCTAACAAAAGAGCCCCACATAACTCTAAGCGAGGTAGAGATAACACTTTTAAAGGTGCTACATGCGATTTCGAAAACAACAAACTAACTTGATGTTTCCCTCCTCTGTTTGTGGAACGAATATATATGCAAGCTCCATATGCAATTTGAGATGCATCACAGAATCCATGTACTTGAACTTCAGAAGTTTCGCTGCATATAACCTTTCGAGGAATCAACACGTGCTCTATCTGCTAAAATTTTCCCATGTTGCTCTAAATTCTTCTGGTACCACCGAATCCCATTCCAATTTTAGCTTCCACAACCCCTGGAGAAGTAATTTTGCTTTTGTGATAACTGGACCCGCCAGCCTTAAAGGATCAAATAATTGCGAAATAGTCGACAGAATAGTCCTTTTAGAAATTTTGTTTATTATTCACCATGTTATTTACTGAAAAATGAAATGTATCCCGAGATGGCTTCCAAAGAAGTCCTAACGTCTTGTGTTTTTCCTCACCATCGGCAATATAATGTTCAATATTCTGCATATTAGACTGCTCTCCTTCCCCTAATATAACTTTTCTATCAATGGACAACCATTTTCTCAACACAAAACAACCAGAATTTAGTATTTGACTAATCTGCTTCTTTAACAGAATAGCCTTTTCAACTGTATCTTCACCTGTTAAAAGATCGTCTATATAAAAATCCTTGATAATTGCCCTGGAAGCTTTGGGATATTTTGTTTGATTAATATGCCCTAACTCCTGCAAACAGCGCACAGCTAAAAATAATGCCGAAGCAGTACCGTACGTAACCGTATTCAAATTGTAGATGTCGAGCGGCTTCCCAACTGATGACCTCCACAAAATACTTTGTAAATGCCTTTGGTCCTCCCTAATTAAAATTTGCCGATACATCTTGGCGATATCATCAACCATTACAAATTGATCTTTTCTAAATCGCAATAATATGTCAAACAAATCATCCTGAAGTTTTGGCCCAACCATCAAAATATAATTGAGTGACATTCCACTATCCGTAGTAGCACTAGCATCGAAAACTACTCGAAGTTTTGTAGTCAAAGATGCCTCCCTAATGACCCCATGATGCGGTAGTAAACAAATTCCGTTTAAATCCCATAGTGTATTCACCTTTTTTCCTTCCAACCACCTAATCTCTCTGACCTTTGTCATATGACCCATTGCCTCGTATTCTTCCATGAATTCACAATAAGACCTTTTAAACCGTTCATCCCTAGAAAATCTCCTTTCGACATTTTTAAATCTTTTAATCGCTATTCCAAAGGATCCTCCTAACGTAGACTCCTCCCTTTTAAGTGGTAATGTGACTATGAACCTCCCTTCCTCATTTCTTCGTACAGTTTCCTTGAAAATAATTTCGCATCTTTCTTCTTCTTCAGAAAACTTTCTTTCCTCAACAATCTCCTCAATCATCCAAAATTTCTCGAGCTGTTCTTGCACCTTCATATTCGCTACCAAATGACAACTAGACTGGTTAACCTTACCTCCGACATTATTTGAAATTGGACTTGCTACAATCCAACCCAGCCTTGTATTTTGTAACCAAGGTTTACCTGGACCTAACTTATAATACTCGTCAAGTAAAACCTCCCAAAACCAACCAGCACCTAACAAAATATCAATCTATCTAGGTATTGCGAAATCAGCATCTGCCAAAAAATTATCGCTGGGGATTTGTAGGCTGAAAAGACGGTACATTCTCAGAAATTTCATCGATGACTAATAATTGTGTCGTGAACTCAAATTCACTACATCTTGATTTCAATTTTGTTGTAATATATTGATCTATGTTCATTGATGTTTGTCCTATACCCAGAATTAATAAATTTGTGCGTTTAGATGGAATTCCTAACTTTTCCCAAAATTGTTTCGTAATGAAAGACGATTGAGAGCCTGAATCCAATAAACAACGACAAGAATGAGAAGTTCCATAACAGTCTTCGACTGTCAGAATGGCAGTTGATAAAAATATGTTAGATTGATTGATCCCTTGCGTCCCTAATAACTGAACTTCCTGAATTCCCGAATTTACACAATAAGTGTGTACCTGATTGCCTTGACTCAGTTTATTTTTTAACTGTACCTCATTTGATTGGATAGACCCACCTGGAATAGCCTGCATTTGCGCACCATTATCCTGATGAAGATTTTTCTGTGAATTACACCCTTGATTCGACCTAGTCCCTGGATTGCTGTTACCATCTGTGGTTAAGCCCTCTCCTTGCACAACAACATTCGAATATGATTTTTGTCGACCATTGTTATTTTCAAATGCATGCTGGTCATCGTGTAGAAGAGAATGATGTCTCCTTTCACAATGCTTGCATCCCCCTGATGAACAATCTTGTACTCTGTGTCCCCGTTTAAGACAATTCCAACATAAACTAGCCTCGCTTGCTTGATTACGTCTTTCTCCTAATGTCATGCCTAAAAACTTTTTGCATAAAAATATATTGTGAGTTTCATTACAAATGCCACATTTTCCTACCGACTTCTGGTTTTGAGTAGCCAGAAGAATCTTACCTGGCTGAGGCTGAAACTTACCTACATTACCCCTAATATTATTATGGCTGAAAGACCCTTGTTTATTTATACTGGAAGCATATGAAGTTTTGTTGATCTCTTGTTTATCCCTGTCTTTTCTGGCTCTAAATATTTACACCTGTTGGGAAGAAAATTTAAAAACTTTGTCATTGAAGGAAATTCAGTTGACTCTGTTTTTTGTTTCCACATATTTTTTGTAGTTTGGTCCAATTTTTTATGAAGATGAAATATCATGTACGTTTCCCACTGTTCCACGTTTTGACCTAATGTTGTCAATGCCCTAATATTTTTTCGAATTGTATTCAAAAACTTATTTAATTGTTCGTATGATTCCTTACCCATTGTTGGAAATGAATCTAATGCCTCTAAATGTGCGTAAGTTATTATCTTTTTGTTATCAAAATTTAGCAAATCAATAGCGTGTAGTTACCTTCTGTAATTTCCATATCCTCTATTAACTCCGCAGCTGTCCCTGTCAAAGCGCGTTGAATCAATAAGAGTACGAAATGCATCCCAGAAACTTAACCACTTATTATAAGACCCGTCAAATTTTGGGACCTCTATAGGCGCAAGTTGCATTTCTGCAACAGTTTCTCTAGATGGCCCACCCTGAGACCGTGTAGTGATTTGATAAACTTGCTTATTTTGTGAAATGTTATCTTTAGCAATTAAAACAACTTCAAAGTATTGATCTTCAAATGCTATCCTTTTTTGTTGTTGAGCTAGTGAGCTATCATACCTTTCAATCTCAAACTGTATTTCTAGGAATTCATTCCACCACTCATTGCATTTTTCTAACCTAGCCTTAATTTTACCAATATTACCTACTGAAAAATCTGTAACCAAATTATATAACCGTGTTAATTGATCATTTAGAATTGTTCGTTTACGCATTAACTCATCTAATTGATCTTGTACCTCAGCTTCCTTATCGTTACTTTTTCGTCTACCCATTGCAATAGTACCAACTCAGTTGAAATCCTAAATAAACTGAATCGGCCTTACTTATTAATCGGATCTCGATAATTGCTTACCCCTGTAGTTGCACCAAATGAATTTTTGTTCCTATGTGTACCCTTAAGCCTTTGACGTTCCTCCTGGTGCATTGGAAAATTACTTCTGACATGAAGTATCCGACTCGAAGGATCATGTAGAAAGCATACTGTATTTGAATGAAATAAAACCCACCATTGGAAACTATCCTTGAATATATTAACGTATAATGAAAAAGTACAATTTTAGAGTCTGACAATCTAATTCATAATAATGTCAACTTCTTCGTAACTAGGGTTTTTTAAGAACGAGCGGCGCCTAACACATTATTAAAGGGTTCAACCCCAACAACAATAAAGATATAGAAAATATATATCAAGTTATTCAAGATGCAAACAATCGTGAAAACTCATTAATAGACAAAACAGAAGAAAACGTTGAAATATACGAAGAAGAAAATGCAAATTGCTCAAAATACAATTTAAGAGATCGAGGTACACTTAAAGTACCTTCACACTTTAACGATTATATCTTAATTGCTGAGGAAATCATTCAAAATTTTAAAACTCCAGAAACATATGAAGAAGCTATAAATAGTAAAGAAAAATCAGAATGGAGAAAAGCGATGGATAGTGAATTGATTTCTTTAAATGAAAATGATACGTGGTAACTTGTTGACTTGCCGGAAGGTGTAAGAGCATTACCGTGTAAATGGGTGTATCGGATCAAAACTAATCCAGATGGTACTATTGATCGCTTCAAGGCAAGACTGGTAGTTAAAGGATTCAAACAACGTCAAGGTATTGACTACACTGATACTTTTAGCCCAGTCGCAAGACTTGCCACAGTACGTTCAATCTTAAGCATAGCTGCAAGTGAAAATATGAGTCTAATGCAGTTTGATGTTTCAACAGCATTTCTTTATGGAGACCTTGAGGAAAATATATATATATATATATATGAAAATACCAGAAGGATGTGATGATACAACAGGAAAGGTTTTCAAATTAAAACGTAGCCTTTATGGGTTAAAACAAGCACCTCTTTGTTGGTATAAACGTTTGACTTTATTTTTATTAAAATTTGGATTTACACAAAATGAAGACGATCCTTGCTTATACGTAATACACCGTAACAATAACAAAGTTTTTCTAGTATTGTATGTTGATGATGGCTTACTAGCAGGTACTAGACAAGAAGAATTGGAATATTTTATTGAGGAACTAAAGAATGATTTTAAAATTACCTTAAAAACAGCTACATATTATTTAGGTTTAGAGATAGAGAGGCATACAGAAGGACAAATTAAAATCAGTCAAAAATCATATGCAAGAAAAGTTTCAATTTTTCTAATTGCAGGCCAGTAGCTACACCAATGGAAAAAGTTTCTACAACTTTAAAATCGGGAAAAGAAATAGAAAAATCAAATTTTCATTACCCATACCGACAAGCAGTAGGAGCACTAATGTATCTCATGGTTGGCACCCGACCAGATCTTGCATATAGTGTTGGTTTTTTGTCAAGAAGTCTTGAAAATTATTCTTCCATAGATGTTGTTAGATTGAAAAGAGTTTTTACATACCTAGCTGGAACTACTTATTTAGGTATTACTTATCGTCCAGGATTACCTAAAGAAATAGAATGTTACAGCGATGCCGACTTCGGAGGTTGTAATAAAACTGGACGCTCAACCTCGTGAATAGTTATAATTTACGCTGGTGGAATAATCTCATGGTTCAGTCAAAGACAAAGTATGGTTGCTACATCTACAACTGAAGCAGAAATAGTTGCAGCAAATGACGGTACAAAAGAAATTATATGGTTAAGTAGACTTTTTAAATCTGAAACGCAACTTGCACATGTACCTGTCTTGCAAGTAGATAATTCAGCTGCAGTTAAGTTAGCACAGAATCCAGAATTTCATCGGAGGACCAATCATATAGACACAAAGCATTTCTTTATAAGGGAGAAAATTATGGAAGGAAAACTAGCTATTCAGCAAATACCTACAGAACATCAAGTTGCGGATGTTATGACTAAATCTTTACCAAAAATTAAATTGGTAAACTTGTGTGGTGAAATGAGACTTACTTAAAAAAAATCACTGTTGGGTTCTAATTAACAGTGCTTTTCCTAAAGCGGCGCTGGGAAACAGTAACAAAGCCTACACAGAACACGAGGCGAAATAATCTTAGCAGTTGAAGCCGATGACACACAAAAAAAACAGAGGAAAGTGTTGTACTATATTTAAGTTAAGTTTGTTAAGTCAGTTTTTACAGATGTATCAAAATATAAAATAAATACTGTCAATCATTTTTCAATCCATTTTTTTTTATTTATTAACTGCAAAACCTACGAGAAGATTCAACACTTTAATACTAACTAACTTGAGGCACATTCTCACCCGCCTCATCTGATACGGAGACGCTAATTAAGTGTGAGCACTTCAAAAAAGACTTTTTAAAAAACAAAAATTTATGTGAAACCTTTATTAAGCGAGAGCTAACAATGATCTGATATTTTTTAGTTTTAACTCATATTTATAACTTTACTACGAAATGCAACGTTAACATTTAATCTTCTATTAGTCGGCGGGATTGTTTCCATAACTCCTCCGGGCCTGGATGAGAACTATGGGCTTAAACCAGAGTTCCAAATGAGCGGAAAATTCTTGAGGTCTATATCTTGAGGATTTTCTTTCTTCTTTTTCTCGGTCAACTTCTTTGTAAAATTTAAAAGCTGCATAAATTATCGGGACGGTGGTGTAGCGGTCTATCGCGCTTATATTCATTTATAGGCAAGTTTATGAGTCTGAGACTGCTGGGTTTCGAATCCCAGACCGGACCAAGTGGATTTTTAATTAAATTGCATGGCTCGGTTTAGGATTTGATGTGTGGCGTATTAATAGAAATTCAATTTCTGTTGATATGACATGCAGATTAAAAAAATTCGCCATACATTACCGTCTCGATGATGGTGGGTGAGGTTTTCCGGGTTTTCCTCACCTGTAAGTCAAATGGCACCATCAATCATCTTTAAGTCGCCCCGGAGCGCCACGGCAAATAATAATAATAGCCGTCCCTTCCCCTACACAAGTCGTTCAGTCGACTTCAGGGGTTAAAATTCACTCGTAAGGGGGTGAATTAGGGAGAGTATTATTATTATTATTATTATTATTATTATTGCTAAAATAATTATAATATACAGGGATTTCATTTCAAAACTAGCCACCCAAAATAACTTTTAAAATATCTTTAAAACAAAAAAACAAGAAACACATTAATTTATATTTACGGGGGGACACATTTTACAAGTATCTGTAACCGTACAGTTTCATCCCCTAAGCGGTGGTGAATATCACTTCTAAAATTTTAAATAGAAAGGGGTATCATGTGATAGCTCTTCTTAAAGGTCTCTTTTTTTCCAATCTTTTGACACATTATTTTTTTAAATCGGATTAATTTTTCACCAAGTTATGCCATTTTAACCTTTTAATCCTTTAACCCTTCTTCCGATCCATTTATCTGAAAATGTCTCATTAAGCCAATTTCGTACAGGCAAGGCATAATGTGGAGGTGCTCCGTCCTGTTGAAAAAATAGGTTTTCTTCGTCTAGTAACAAATTTCCATCTTGATCTATTTGGTTTTCTAAGGTTTCGGTTATAAGAGGATTTGTCAGATTTTCTAATAAGTTCAAATACAATTCCCCAGTTAAATTTTCCTCCATGAAAATAGGATCAATAATTTTATTACCAAGAATTCCGGCCCATACGTTGATTTTCTGAGGATACTGGCTGTGCTCTTCCCGAAAAACATGTGGATTTGTATTGTCCCAGTACCTACAATTATGTTTATTGGCAAATCCATTTAAAAAGAAACCTACCTCGTCAGTAAAACAAATATTAAAAAAAAAATGATGGTCTTCATTTGCCCTTTGAGTCATTAATTCGCAAAATTCTAATCTTCTGTCATAATCATCCTCAGCAAGCTGTTGTAAAAGCTGTATTTTGTAAGGAAAGAATTTATTTAGCCGTAACGTTTTATGCACAGAGCCAACGGAAATATTTGTTAATCTGGAGACTTTTGGTATTGATGTTTGAGGTTCCATGGCAAAATGTCCTAAAATCTCAACTTGTGCAGCTTCAGTTAAAACTCTACGATTCCTCACAGTTTTATTGCACACACTTCCAGTTTCTTGAAATTTATGTACTAAATCCAACACATACTGATGCCCAACATTTTTATTGGGATGTCTCTGATTAAAAACACGAGCAGTTCTGCGTGCACAGCGTTGTTCTTCACCATATATAAAGATTATTTCAATTCTTTCTTGTAAATAATAAATCATTGTCAAAATTAAATTGCCAGTACACAACGAAACCAATAATCTACTAATAATAAATTGTTTTAATTTACGGTCAAAAATATCTTACGAAAAAAACATTTAAGGCTTTTTGCTAACTTGTTTATCTCGGTATTTATACTCATGCATTTTAATTCAATATTTTTAATTTTTCCGGTTTCTAGGTTATAACTTGGTGAAAAATTAATCCGATTTAAAAAAATAATGTGTCAAAAGATTGGAAAAAAGAGACCTTTAAGAAGAGCTATCACATGATACCCCTTTCTATTTAAAATTTTAGAAGTGATATTCACCACCGCTTAGGGGATGAAACTGCACGGTTACAGATACTTGTAAAATGTGTCCCCCCGTAAATATAAATTAACGTGTTTTTTTGTTTTAAAGATATTTTAAAAGTTATTTTGGGTGGCTAGTTTTGAAATGAAATCCCTGTATAATACGATTGTATAAAAACTTATTTTTTTAAAATGCACAGGGGATGTGTCGATGTCTTCTAATTTCAATTTATCTTCCTGGAGTGCACTATGAATATTATCAAGTTCATCGAGCTTTATTGAGTTTATTTGCACTGGTTTTAAGTTTATTGTTGAGGTTTTAAAATTGTTTTTGAAAATTTTTAAATTTGGCAGTTCAATATTTCTAAATTTCGGAATTTTGGTTTCAAATGTTTTTAGAGAAAAACTGTCTATAATCACTTCACACAAATTATTAAGTTCTATTAAATAACTACCATTGATAAGGATATTGTCTAAATTTTTACCACATTTTTGTTTTGTAACCACACTATGGGGTGTGATAACAATCCATTGGTTCTTTTCTAACTTCTAACATCTACTGGAAGTTGTCGACATTTGTTGATAAATTTAGAATATTTCAACAGCTGTACTTCACAAGGGGAATTCGGAGAGATTCTTAAGGTCTGGACATCTTGGCAGAGGAATCCATCTTGAGTAACTTCTTTGCATCCCAAGTTTGAAAGTGCATATTGCTGCTCATTTGAGAGAAGAAATTTGGATTGAGGAATAATGGTTTTAAAGGATTCTATGGAACGTATAGGTAGAGAGTACAGGTGATAGTAGTTATAATTATTGGATTCTATTATGGGTATTTCAAGTAGAAATACAATTTCATTATTTTTACTATAGCTTTTCATTTCGATTATTTTTTCAAAATTTAAAATATTATTTAAGGAAAGTTCAAATGGAAATTTTTCGTTATTGTTAAGATTTTTACTAATTAGTGATATTTCAGAAAATAGTTCTGTAGGATCTGCAACAGCATTTTGAAATGTATTAAGTTTTGAAAAGCTAATGGTTATCTCTATTTACCAGTATAGTCATATATAATTTGAAAACTAATAGAAAATTGTGAAACAATTCTTTCCAGTGCAAAGTAATGAAATGTTTCCGTTTTTTCTATATTTAAATTTTTAATTAACTTTTGTATTTCATTAATACGAGAGCTCAATATTAATTGATTATGAGCTAATAATTTAGAATTGTTTTTAAAGTTTTGAATTGAATTTTGTAAAATAGTAACTTGGTGCTCGATTAAACTTTTAATTTTAAATTGATTGATAGACAAAGATGTTATGGCTTCGTTATATCGTTTTGCATCGTTTTGGTCTAAATTACCATCGAAAAGGGATCTCTTTGATCTAGACTTCCAAAAAGGATTTAACTGATTTAATTGAAGGGTTATTTTATTTTCGATAATTTGAATAATATGATATGAGTTTTGAAATTCTTCTTTGAAACTAAAACTTTTGGGAGTCGTAGAGAGAGAAATGTTTAATTTATTATATTGCTCTTGCAATGTCAAAAAGTCTATTGTAATGTTTGTTATATCATAAATATGTATAAATGTCCAAAAATTTGTTTTAACTTGTGCTGTTCCTAAATGAAGAGGGAGGAGACCTGGATTGTCGTTTAAGTTATGGAATTGAGGAATGTCTAGTCTTGCGGCTGTGGTCCAGAACAGGAATCTGCAACAGGAGGTTTCCTTAATTCGTTTATGTGTATAATTTCTTTATGTAAGACTAATTTTTTATGTTTTAATGCTCTGGAAATTTCAACGCGATTTCTATCAATAATTTGAGTAATTTTGAAAGGTCCTAAAAATCTTTTATCTTTTTTATTTCGCTTTTTTGGATTTACTTTATAGACGGTTTGATTAACTTGGAATTCCGGATTAGTTCCACTTTTTTCGTTTCTTTTTTCAATAATTTTATTTTTTTTATCATTTAAGTTCTTATGCACACCCTTGTAAACGTGTTCCAATTTTTCTTTATGTTTATTAACGTAATCTGTATAAAACTCATGAGGAAGGAAAATTTCGTTAGGATTTCTAGAGTCTGTGTGTCCGAAGGTAAGTTCAAATGGAGTAAAATTTGTGGAACTGTGTATAGAGTTATTGTATCCAATTATTGCATAGTCCATTAAATCATTTTTATCTGGTTAAATTTCACGTAAAAGTCTTAAGTGTTCAATTAATGTCGAATGTATTCGTTCAGCTATGGAGTTAGATTCATGGTGACCAGGAGTTGTAAAATGAACTTTAATTTTGTGTAATGCTAAAAGATTTTTTACTGTCTCGTTATTAAATTCAGTGCCTTTATCTGCTACAATTAGTTGAGGAACGCCAAATGAAGTGAAATATTTGATCAGTGCTTTACTTTTTTTTTCAAGGGGATTCATGGACTCAACAAGTTCTTCATCTTTTATGGCTGCGCGAATTTGAAGCCCATCAAAAATTCCAGCCTTGAGCTTCTCACTTGAGAGTTGGGAAAATTTTTGACCAAGATATTGGAAACAAGGACCCTCTTTATCTAGACCTTATATGAATTGCTTCATCAGCCTGAGTTTAATATGAAGGGGTGGAAGCAATACCTTTGATGGATTCACTAACGCTCAGCCAATATATTGTGCATTCCCGGTGTCAGTCTTTTTCGTTCAGGCCACTGTTTTACCGAGTAATGTTGAGCGTCTGCCCGACTATCCCACAAACACAGAAAGCATGGCCATTTAGTGTATCCGGATTGCTGGCCCAAAAGGATTGTGATCATTTTCAGATCAATTCTCATTGTGTAAGAGAACAGCTTTCAGGCTTCTTTTACTTGAGTCTATAAACAACCTCCACTCTTCATCTCTATAACAAGAATTTTTCATTTTGTCCATCAAGCCTGGAACATCACAGCTATATACAAGGGACTCTTCTTGGACAAAATACTGTAGAAAATCATTTTCTCTGTTTCTGTAAAAGGGACACTCTAGTGTTGGGTGTCAAAAGACGATTTTCTTGCAATCTGCATCCCAACAATTCCGCTCTGTCCAGATCTATAACTAGATGGCTGAGACGATCTTGAGTAAAGCTCTTCATCATTCTCGTCAGATGAGTGACTGCTGTCCACTAGTTCAATAGCATCGAAGGTCTCTCTAACCTCTATTTCTTCGTGGTCATCAATGGCCATTCATTCCCTTGGATCCACCTGAAATGCGTTATTTCTTTCTTCAATAAAGGTCGGCAAACTGACGCTATCCACATCAGCATAAACAGCCTTACCTTTGTTTTTTTGGTTAAAACCTGTAACCTTGGATCCGCAAAAATAACAATTGGAATAGTCAGATCTCGGCTCTTTCCACTCCATGAGAGTCTTCATTTTTTTACTCTGCTGGTTGCCTTGGTTTCAACGATTCAAATATAAATAGCAACGGTTACAGAAATATTTGGAGATACACCATTAAGGTTATAAACTTTTCTAACACTTAGTCCAGACATAGTAATTGGTAAAAGATGCTTATTGTGTCAAATAAGAGGTACTTAGATTACATGCAATATTTTTAGAAGCTTATTCCTTTTTGTCTTCTACTTGGAACTTTTCAATTTATTTAAAACATTGTTTATACATATTATTACATATCTGTAATGTATGAACAAAACAAAATCCGCCTATTCTATATATATTCCATATATATTCAATATTAGGATAAATGTTCCATCCCATTTCTGGTTACATACCAAGTACGCTCTCTTTCGTTTTAATCGTTTCAGTAGTAAGATTGCTCTCTCTCCCAATTTAAATTTAATAATAAGCACTCTAGTTTTTGGTTAAGTAATTAATTGTAACAGTGATTTTCTTGTGATAGTACCTGATTTAGATTGTGGATTAACGTTTCTGTATATAACTTCGCTGTTTAGTAATAAACGAAGTCAAAACCGGAACACATGGTTTTATTCTGGAAAGTATTTTTAAATTGAATCACGCACGCCGTTCGAGTGAAATTGTTTTAAGTAGTTCAAAACAACAATCACTATTTTTCATTATTTATAGAATACAGCCTTTTAGCTAGCTCAGACAAAACTGATTAAATAAATAAACTAATGTCTTATTATTATTATTTGCAATTTTTTTATTTCGACTGATTGACTATCTCAAAAACTAAAGCCAATCAAGCAAAACGCGAGTCACATTTCACTTTTTCAGAAGAACAATGACGCAAGTGAAAATTAATGAGTCAACAGAAATAGCAAATTAAAAAAAATGTAATATGAAACTTACAACTAAGACGTTAAGGAAAAGTTTGGAAATAATCGTTGGGGACTTCGAAATATCAAATTTATTTTAGTTTTATACTTTTTGAAACAATTGAAGATTTATAGGCCGGAGAAGCGATTTGAAATCGGTAAAACGTTTGCCCAAAATCGCTCTTAAACCCCAGTCCACAAAATCACTGTTGACCAGTGTAATTTATAAATATATTTACACATAAATTTACAAGCCAATTAAATAAAATATTTAAGAATAGTAATATTAATAATTGTCATTGATTGAACTGAATATTCAGTCCAATAGGCTCTCGACCGAAGTCCTTTCCATTTTTAGAATATTATCTTTCAAATTCAACAATTTTATGTTTTGTTCCAACACGGATTTTAATAATAGATTTATAAATTGTTTTTATTTCAATGTTAAAAGTTCTTAAAACTGACTTTAACATATATTTCCCATGCTGGCTCTTAGTGTTTAAATAATGAGACGTTTAAACGAAAAAGGCTTACGAGATCCAGTTGCCCTTCTTTGGTACACATTTGTGCAAGGCAACTTTACAAATGTTTCCTTCTTTTTTCTCTTGTAGAAGATGGACACACCAGCAGTGGAACGCACAATGATGGTATTTTAAAAAGCCACGTCACATATTTGATTAGATAATTAACTTGATATAAGTGCCTTCAAGACTTAAATCGTTAAGCGTTTAAGTTTGGATTTCCCAACCCGGATTCAATTACAGATATTCTTTTTTATTTTGGAAAAAATATGACAAATATAATTAATGCAATCTGCTAAATTTTGTAGTATTTTGATATCAGTTCAGAAAAAAATAGTAGTAGTCGGTAACTGAACTTCACGAAATCCAAAGTTGAGCACTTAACGTCCTGAGCAATAAAGGTTTATGTCAATGTTAATTATCTAATCAAATATCTAACATTCGTATTTTCTATAAATTATTTTTTAAGACGCCTTCGTTGAGCGCTTCATCACTGTAGCATGCGCATGCAGCAAAGTATTTCCAAAAATAAATAATAATAATAATAATAATAATAATAACGTTTATTCAGTAAGCCAATGGTATAAAACATAACAGCATTATAATGTAGCGGATATCAAGAATATAATAATAATGAAAAAGGAAAATGAATAATACAATAGATACCTAAGTACCAAAACATGAACTTACTGAAAAGGACATATTCATCGTCAATCATACAAGATGAAAGAAGATGGTTTTCAATATATCCTGATGTAAAAAGCACAAAAAAAAGAATTATAACAAAGATTATAATAATAAATCCCACAAAAAAGAGACAAACAAAATTATTAATTAAATAATAATAACTAATACCAATATCTAATTATAGTACCTATCTAACAATAATAATAAGCCGGAGAGGCTAGTTGCGAGCTTAGTGTACATCCACTTACTCGCAACAGTTAAGCAGTGGTCTCTCCGGTCACGTCGTGGATGAGTGACCGCTGGGAGGTTCCACCATGGGCCGTGTCACCATGGGATTCATCCGACTAGCGTTTAACTATCGACGACGTGGAATGAATGAGAATGAATGAGGGTGTGAATAGGAAAGTAGTAGGACCTTCAAATAATAATAATAATAATAATAATAAACTTTATTTGCAACTTCCAGTTTTTTATACATATAAAAATATTCAGAAAAAAAGTGCCAAAGAAGGCTGCAAAAAGGACTGGTGAACAGTGGATACTGATCAAAGCACCAGCCCTGAGTATTACCAACGCCACAGGACATCGTACAAAAAACAATATAAAAATAAACACAAATGATAGTGAGAAAAAAAAGTATAAACATTCTAAAAAGTAGCTATCACTCTGCTGTGTCAAGAAGAAACTTTTTGTAAAATTTTTTAAATTTACTTACAGACATTTCTTTAAAATGTTGTGGGATAACCTTGTACATTGCATAAATATTATAAGTGAAAGACCGTCTGAAAATAGCAGTATTATGTATTGGAGGTGAGATACGACCACAAAAACGTAGATTGAGGTTATGAACATCAGAACGATACATTATTTTATTAAAAAGATATGGAGGGGATTTATGTAAAATAACAGAATGAAACAAATTAGCCGAGTGTAAGTTTCGTCTGGATTGCATATCTAGCCAGTTTGAATCCTTGAGTTTATGAGAGACTCTATCAAATTTCCGTATTCCATAAGAAAATCTTAAACAAGATTTCTGTACTCTCTGAATTCTAATTATGTCTGCGTTATCTAAACAGGGCCCATAAACTGAATCACAAAAGTTAAAATTACTCAGAACCAGGGAATCTGTTAATAACAATTTTGTTGTAGTTGGAAGAACATGTCGATGTGGGTAAAGTATTTTTAAATTCATGTATGCTGTTTGGATGCACTTGTTAGCGTGAAGTTTAAACCTCAAGTCATTATCAATTACTAAACCTAAATTGCGAGCAGATGTGGAAAATGATAAAATATTCCCATCAACTAGAATCTGCATTTCATTTTGTAGTTGATGTCGGTATTTACCAAATAACATTACTACACTCTTAGCTGGATTAATATTAAGTTGATGAATATTTGAAAGTTTAACTAGTCTGTCAAGATCTTCATTAATATGATTATTAGCTTCTAAGGAATCATTATGATTAAAAGAAAATTTAACTTGAGTATCGTCAGCATAAAAAAATGGCTTACCATTCCTAATGCTATTCTCAAAGTTGGAGGTATATAGTGAAAATAATAATGGCCCAAGTATTGATCCCTGAGGAACTCCACAGGAAATCTGCTTAGTATTTGATGAACCTGCATCAGTAACCACAAATTGTTTCCTGTTATACAGGTAGCTATTAAAAAGTCTGATAACATCATTAGAGCAACCAATAAAATGTAATATTAAGAGTAAAATTTTATGATTAATAGTATCAAATGCTTTGGAATAATCTAGCATAACAAGTGCTGCCGTTTTTTTGACATCAATATCCCTGAAGAGATCATCAGTGACATCCAGTAAAGCTGTAGCACAACTATAGCCAGAACGAAAACCTGACTGTCGCAGTGGAAGTATTTGATTATTTTTTAAATGAATATTTAATTGAAATTTCATAATTTTTTCAATCACTTTGGATAACACTGGTAGGATAGAGATGGGACGCAAATCGTTCACATTAGTAACGTTCTTTTTCTTGGGCAAGGGAAAGACTTTTGATAGCTTCCAAGATTCCGGAAAGATGCAATCGGTGAGGCAAACATTTATGATATGTGTAAGTATAGGTAAAATTTCAGGACAGCAAAGAAGTAGCATGTGAATATTTAACTGATCCGCTCCCGAAACTACAGACTTTATTTCGACCAAATACTTATATACGACCGGAGTACTGACAACACTGAATGAAAATATAGAACATAAATTATCCTTTAGGTTATTACTATAGAATTCAATTAGATCAGTGTCTGGTTCTTTATTACGTGCCGACGGACCTAAAAAATGATTATTAATTTCATCTGGCTTATTAAGGTTAATAGGAATCGAATTCATGGGATATTTCGCAGATATATTAAATTCTTTAATTTTTTTCCAAAAAATTTTACCATTACCTTTGGATTTATTTATACAGTATTCTAGATAGGCCTTTTTCTCATTTCTTATAGCAGAATGGTGGTACAATAGGCCGCAGGCTGCATTGCTGCCAGACTACAGACGGATTAGGGTGTAGTACGGGAGGTCTGAAGGGTGTAAAACTAAAAAAAAAAAAACAATAATAATAATACTACAATAATTATTAATTGATGCGAAGCATCAATGAAAATATTTTTGATAAATCTTAAATTTTAAACGATACTTCCATGTCACCATTTAATATATAACATTTTATTTTACGCTTTAATGCACTTACAGATAAGTTTTTAAGTTCAGGGGGGAGAGAATTGATTGTTTTATAAAATATGTAAGTAAAAGAGCTTTCAAACATCTTAGTCTTGTGTTGCGGGATTGATACAAAATTTCTTCTACGGATATTAAGATTATGAACATCGCTTCTGAACCTTATCTTGTTATGTAAATATGACGGCGTTTTAAATAGTAAAATTTTTTGAAATAGGCAGCAGGAATGTAAAAAACGAGCTTGACTTACTGTCAGTCATTTTAGTTCACTCCTTTTACGAGAAACCCGTTGATTTTTTTTAATTTATAAATTAATCTAATGCAGGTATTTTGAATGCGCTGAAGACGCTGGTTATTGAATTGAGTAATGCATGGTCCATAGACTGAATCACAAAAGTTCAAGTGAGAAAATACAAGGGATTCACATAATAAGATTTTAGAACGATGATCCAGGGTGTCTTTATTGCCGTAAATCATTTTTATATTCGTTACACATTTTTTTATTATATTATTAATGTGTTTTTCAAATCTAAGATCAGTATCAAGGAATACACCCAAGTTTTTTGCGATATGTGTATTAGGCAATATTTCATTGTTAACTTTAATTTTAAGTTGATCATTGTAATTAATTCTATCTTTTTTCCTGCCAAACAGCATAACATGAGATTTAGAGGGATTTATATCTAAGCAATAGTCATTAGATAATTTAAAAAGTAAATTTAAATCAGAATTTACTTTGGCTATGCTTTCTTCAAATTTACAAACAGGGAATGAAAGGTAAATCTGAGTATCATCCGCATATTGGTGAAAATTGCAATACTTCAGTGAATCTGGGAATAAAGATGTATAGATGCAAAACAATAAAGGCCCCAAAATAGATCCTTGAGGGACTCCATTTTCTATTTCTAGTAAAGAAGATAATTTATCTTTATATTTAACATACTGCATTCTATTTTTAAGATAGTTAAAAAAAAATTTAATTTTGCCTTTCGAAAATAATATTCCCAAATGTGTTACTGATTCCGCTACCATAAATTGGTACTCAATTCGTTTTCAAATGGTGTCAAAAGTTGAAAACTGAAAATTAGTGGCTTACATGTTTTTATTACTTAGTATAATTTCACTAAACGAATGAATAAAATTTACCGTTAGGTACTGGCATTCTAGTACGGTAAGTACGGTACTTTTCTTTTTTATGTGGTGTCGTGGACAATCCGCCTTTAGGTACTTCGATACTTGGGGCTTGGAGCTTGGAAATTGGAGAAACTACTTAACTAGGACTTCTTGTTTCTTAGAGCTTCCTGGAGCAACTACGTAACTAGGTAATTTCTATTTCTCAGAGCTTAGATCTTCCTGGAGCAACTAGGAGCTTCTCGACTTCTTAGGGCTTTTAGGAGCTTCTTGGAGGAGCTTGGAGCTTCTTGAAGCTTATTGGAGGATTTTAATTTTTTAGAGCTTCTTCTTGAAGCCACTACAGGTTTAGAAATAAAAAGAATCTCAGTACCGTGTGTAAAAGTACATATACATGCCAGCTTGAAAATCTAACGGATTTATGCATAAACGGGACAAATATTAAAGTTACATCATCTGAACAGAATACAAAATATTTATAAGGCCAAAATAAGTTATAACAATAAGTTTTACATCAGTTGAACAAAATATAAGCTATTTACAAGGCCAAAATAAGTTAAGAGCCATAAATTTCCGTTTAAACTGTATTTCCAGACTGACTTGTAATTCAATTATTAGTTGCTTCCCCGCGTATATATCAAAGTAATTCAATGATAACACATTTATATTTATATATATAAGAAAGCTTAAAAATAAGCAGTAATAAGAAACCGGCATTCGTCGGCATGGTGGTAATAAAAAAAGCAAATGGCCGATCTTTTCGGTTTTCCAACGAAATCCACCACAATGGCAACAAACAAAACATTTACCTGACAATTATCCCAACGTTAACACACAATAAACACATAAAAGACAGATAATTACTAGCAACTAATTTTAACACATTTATCGGCACAGCTAGCACTTTGAATTCAAACACCAAAAAGAAAGATTAAATCCAAACGAATCGGTTTTATGAGGACTGGTTGCCCAAAGAAACTGTATGGGCTGTGCGCAGACCATGCGCAAACGATGCTTTGTAAAAATCGATAAGGAAAGCGAGCAGTGGTCGTCTTTTAAGTTGTGTTACGAGGGGTTATGGAGAAGTTGTTGTTAAAAATAAAATTGAAATTAATTTAAAATTAATTAATAAAAGTGAATAAAAATTAACAGCGTAAAACTCAATACAAAATTCAACATCCAACCACAATATAGAAAAAAATGTTCCATATTATAGTAAAATTCCACCCAATTTTAACTCATTCAAACTTTTCCAAACAAAAACTGGTTTGTTTTATTATTTTGATTATTTTGTTATTTTATGTGACCTTCAAATACCCTTTTGTAATAATTTGCAATAGTAAATTGTAACTATAAAAATACATTACCGATGACAAGTAGAAATGAAAAAAAAAAAAGAGTTTAAATTAGGCATTCCAACGACCTGTCAAACAATAGGTGCCAGTGGGAAATTCTTGTATATCTAAGGGGGTAGCGACATAATATTGCAACTTGGACGCTATTTTTATTTGAAGTAGTAGTCGCCAAGCCTGCCAATTTATGAAGAAATGTATAGGTGGGTTTTTTAAATATTATTTTTATTGTGTTTGACATAAAATATTTAACTGTTATCCATTATTCATGATTTTACGTAAAGTAGATAGACTACACCGTATGTCGCCACCCTTAGCTATACCAAACCTTCCCACTGGCAATTCAATTGTTTGGAATGCCAAATTATAATTCATACTCAAGCACAGACATGACCTAAGGACCTGACTTGGATATAAGTATAGTGTCGCCATCTACATTCTATATCCATCGTCCTCCAATGATATTTCCATAAGGTTATCCTACTATAATATCTTCATACAACGGTAATACCTAGTCTAAGGTTTGGAAGCGGCCCAGTCAATAGTTTTGCGCCTAAGCGAAACCTTTCAAAATCAACGGATAGATGTAGCCACCTGTCCGATATTAGGCCGTACCATTTGTCCGAACCATTGTATAAAGAACTATAGTAGGATAATCGCCATGTAAAAGTTATTGGAGGCAATCGCGCCCGACATCTATTGGTACAATCATTGAACTAACGATTTTATTTACTGGTTAGATACGCCCTCTACGTCAGATGTTAGAACTTTATAAGTGACAATTCCGTCAAATTAATTGTCAGTATATATTTTTTTAAGTTATTTAGATTAAATATAAATAAAAATTAGTGATTTTTGTAAAGAATCAATAAATAATAGCATTCCACAAGATATTCGTCTATATTTAGAAATACACTGAGATTTTAATGAAATTAAAAGCAGTCTGATTATCAGCGTTAAAAAGTAAAATTTTTTCATAAGTCTTCATAACGAAAATTTAGAGTACTTGTCTACGAAATGAAGGGTTCCGAGTTCAAACCCCCGAGTGGACACTTTTTTTTTATTATTTAATTTTATTTTCTAAATTGGTAAAACTTACATTAATTTCAAAACATTAATTTTACGTTAATGACATCTAAATATAAGGTCCGGTAATTTTATTTAAATCTTTTGACAATAAAACTAAAAATTTGTGTGTCTAAAGGAGAAATATACCGAAAATAACAAGTATTTAAATTTTGCTAATAAATTTGTATTAGGTATGTGTTAAAAGAAAATACATAATTTTGGATTTGAATATACAGTGTGTCGCAAAATGTCTGCACCAAGAAAACGCACAAAATTACATTTTTCTTTAATCTACGTAAGAAAGTGCGAATTAAAATTTTTTTACTGAAAATTTATGGTACCTAACAGGGTTATTCATTATAAATTACCCTCCCTTTATGCTATAATTATTATTATATAATGTTTACATTGACCGAATTTTGTAAAAATGTCATCAAATGACCATATCAATGGTGTGCATATTTCACAGGATTTAACATGAATATTTTTTAATAAGCATAGCATAGATATATATTTTATTCAATTTTCGAAATGATCTTTATTCTTTCCTGATTAATTAAACGTCGAATATCATAGATAATCTATGTCGAATATCTTATAAATATTTACACTATTTCTTTCTCACTGTAAACTACCTATTTGGATTATTTTATTATCAAATATAATAGTTGTAATTTTCATAGCTTTTACTTTAATAATGTTAACTTTTTCATGTTTACATTATCAACGTTAAATTACTCGAGAACAGACGGTATAAGATAGGGTTATCAATAATATACATTTGTGAAATTAGAAAAAAAATATCCCAGAAATTTAATAACATAGAGGGTATCTCATTTAAAAAAGTTTATTTGTGTTGTATTCCGTGAAATCTGAATACGTGTTTTTATGGTATATTTAAAAAAAAGTCAGTCATATTCCAAACTTTTATTTAAAGCTTTTTTTGAATATGCAATAGTGGTTATAAAAGGTGTCTTTAATAATGAATAATCTTGTACATGATCTCAAATAAATTTGTTGAAATTAATTTCATTTGTAAAAATGTCACTTCCGCTTCTCCCGTATTGCTAAAAAAAATTGTAACCAGGTCCAGGATTTGATGGTGGTAAATATTAATTCTAGATACATTTTTCAAGTAACATTGTTCTCCTGTTTTTAGAAATAAAGGTTAATGTTTAGCCAAATTTTTTTTGGCCACACAGTATGTTTGTAAAATATTAAAAACTTCCCCTACTAAATATTTTGGCTCAAGCAAAAAAGATATCTTAAATTGATTATTGTTAGAAAAAGTAGAAATAATATTAAATATAATAAAGAAATTAAAAAAATAATTTAATTTAATAATTTGATTTAAAAATTAAAATTTTGGGTTTATATATATAAAAAATTGTAGATTTTAACTGTGTTTTTTTTAAGTTCTAACTTGATTTTTGGGGATGCCACACCCTCCATCTCCCTCTAGGGGATGGTGGTGGTAAGATATTTATACAAAAATGTTGCAAATCATTTCAATTGTAAAAATGCTAAAAAATAAGATTTTTATGTATTTGTAACTATTTTTAAATGCCAGCCCCCACATCCGAACTATGAAGATTAAAGTCGAAATTTTTTTAAAGTTTAAAAAAAATTTGGAAAATTTTTTACAAAAAAATTGGAATTTTGTGTTTTTATGTAAAAAAAATCGTAGAATTCAACTGTTTTATTAAAAAAGTTCTAACTTAATTTTTTGGGAATGCCACCCTCACCATATCAGATAGGGGTGGGGAGGGGTGAAGTTTTTAAAGCGATTTTTATTTTTATGGGATAATAAATATATCCATATACCAAGTTTAGTTTCAATATTTCGACCCTATCCCCAAAGCCGAACCCCAACCAATAATCCTTATAGAACCAACCCATTGTGTTTAAAAAAAATACTTCAATATTAAGAATTCATTTATATTATTTACCAACCATCTTAAGGGTTTTTTTTTTATTACATTGTTACGCACCAGATTAAAGAAATAAAATGTTGTTTATAATTACTTATGCTAACTTAGGTATTTAAATTAAAAATACAATTTTTTCAATACTTAAGAAATGTATTATTATTGCTATTATTAATATTATATAATTTATTTTAAATTAATTCGGATAAAACATGTAAAGGAAACGAAAAACAAAAGCATTTTATTAATTTCAAAACAGTTATAAATACACAAATTTTTTTTGGGAACTCCTCCTTTATTAACAGTAAAATAATTCAGTAATAAAACATAAACACAACTCATTCACAATACTTACTACCCGTAAACGCACTAACGCACAATAACAAACATTAGATAGAAAATAGTCCAAACATTCAATCACGAGTGTATAAAATTTCATCCAAGAGCTAAAAATAGAAATTTATCGATCGGTCTCAGTCATTCTTAAAAATTTCTGCTTGACCCTCAACTCCGCCCACTGCAAACGAATATCGACTTATCCATATTCACTAGCGCCATCTATTGGTAGTATCCATTTCGCTCCAATGAAACTTCCATAAGGTGAGACTACTATTTAGTTCTTTATACAATGTCCGAACTATGGCTATTGTCCGAAGTTACAGACTTTTACAATATGCATTATAAGTTAAATACTTACTAACAATCATATATTACCATTATTTTTAACTTGCTTGTATACCTGATAATGGTTTTATAGCCAAAACCGGTAGCCGACTTCTTCAATTTTGAATAAAATTGTATTGTGTATTTGATTTTGATTTTTGTTACCTTCGACCACATTTAATTATTGTAAATTCGAAATATTTTTGGTTCCTATTTGCTGATCTTACCCTATATTTATCAAGGATGAATCATATTTATATTTGATGAAGTTGCTTTATACAATATTGAATCACGCTGGTTTAAAAACACAAAACAAATTTTATTTACTCTAAATTGGACCATCATAAATCAGAAAAAAATACTTATTGATTGTACTATCATCCATATTTTCAGATTGTAAGCTGACAACTCAAGACGAGGATAACAAATGCAATTTTCGAAAAATCGTAGTTTCCTGGTATCACGGCCAATGTCAAAATCGACCATATGGCGGCTGTAATCCATCGCCCAACAACTTTTCCAGCAATGAGGAGTGTGAACAAATCGCAGCTGAAACATGCACGAATGCAATGGGATTATGGGAACAACTGAAAATTTATTTCATTCAAATTAAAGATAGTATATGTAATTATCTAGGTATTTGTAAAATAATCGGACTTGCAAGAGCTGAAAGGCTTGATGAACTATCCCAGGAGGCATGATAAGCATTGTAAACATGGTTCACATTTAGGGAATATAATAAATAAATATGATTTTACAATTACAAAATTAAAGTAGTATAATTTATTAAAAATAATTAACCAAAAGGCAAAGTTCAGCTTTCAGATTTGCATAAGCAAATATAGAAGCGCTTCCACTCAACCTCGATAACTTAAAGAAAAAAAAAATGGAAAAAGAAGAACTAATACTAAAATTATATCTAAAATAATAAGTATTAACTTAAAATACATATGATCTTAACTAGGGTGTTACAAAACTTGGCGTAGTATAACAAAAACAAAAATAATGAAAAACAATTTATTAGGTGAAAAATTGCTAATATAATCGAATTAAATTACCGGTTTTGAGCTTACATTAAATTGTAATTAGATGAAACAAAATGGATTCTATGTATTTTGAGGTGATCTTTTCGAAAAAAGGCGAAACAAAATGTAGCAGTTTTTCGAAAGTGCCGAAATTTTGGATTTTGTCAATTTTTCAATTTTGCGCATGCGCATGTCGCAAATAAATCATTATTTTTTAAACGTAGTTTATGACAATTGAAAGCTTAGAAAAAATGCTAATTTTTATGTCTTTTGAGAAATTTTGATCGGATGCACCGTTCTCGCGGTATGGACGATTGAAATTTGTTTAGTATTTTGAGGCGACGAAGGTCGAAAAATTGAATTTGTTAAATGTTCAAACACTAAATTCTTCATAACTTTGGTAAAAATTAAAATATTTGAAGAAACAAAAATTCGGTTTGAACTTAAGGGATGTGACTATTGATTCCCTGAAGGGGTCAAGAGAAATCCCAAAATTGGGCATATGGTGGAAGGGCAAAATGTACCGCAAGCCTAATTTCATTGTTTGCCTATAACGGCCAAACTGTTTAAATTTATTTAATGCCACTTACAGAGCTTACTCATAAATATTAAATCTTATACGTGTGTGAATTTTACCAAAATCAGATTATAATTGGCTAAGATATCAAACAATTTATCAAATTTTTTTTTCCTAAAAAAAAAAAACTAAATTTTTTTTCGAAAGTTTGAAGTGGCACAAAATGCCAAAAATGCACCCAATAACTCAAAACTTTTTTTTTGAATACTCTATTATGTTTAGAATACGATTAAATTACGGAAAATTCTGCAAAAATATTTTATCTATTTTTTTGACCACTGTTCATTGAGTGACGACCAAAAAACACGGTTTTTGAGAAAAGTTGCCTAAAATTGACGATTTTCAGTTTTTTGGTCTGAAAATTGAGCAAACCCAAATCTCATGTCTTCTCAATGTGTATACAAAGTTTAAAGTGTGTATGTTTCTTCTAAGTTGTAAAATTCTCCCGATAAAAGTCCCATTATACGCGCTCCGCGGGATCCAAAACTCGTGCATTTCTGTAAATTGATTTTTTTGTGATTTCCCGTTTTAAATTTCTTACATACCTAAATTTATTAGGCCTAAAATTCATGAAATTGTATTTTACTGACTTGTTATAAGACGTTTCTTGAGTTTTGTGCAAAAAATAGAATTACCGCAAAATTAGCCGGACGTCGTATCAAGGATAGTCATGGTCTCGACGTTTGCTATCCGACAAGTTTAAACTTGAAACGGTCATATTATTACAAATTGAATCGCTTGATAGTGTACATCGGCATAGATTTTTAATAACCGTGTTCAGCAAGCTCTGTGTACACGTGGTTTTTCGGACTTCTTCAGCAATTTATTAAGTAAGTACGTTCTTAAATTAAGAGCGATATCCATGCGACACCTAACAGCAAATTCAGGTTTAGAACACACTGACAACTTTCGGTGCATCTGAACGCACTTTGGCAACGTTGCTCTAACTATTCCCAGACTTACGCTCCCTTCAATTTATTACTTATAAACTAAAGATGATTTAAAATATAAAAAAGGCCGATAAATCGCAGGTCCGGTCTAACAAAGAGTATTTCTGTTTTGTTTTCTCGTTTAAAATATTTTTTAAAGGTATAACCTGGTGTAACATTTTCGAAACTCTTTTTTCTAACTAATAATTAATAATTTATTTACGAAATATATTTTTAAATATACATATGTATTTCTTATGATTATTTCGAAAACATATCTAAAAAGTACCTATTTCTACATTTTCTTATATACAGGGTGTTTGTTGGTAAGTGTGAATGATTTTAGGGAATGTTTGCAGAAATTATTATATAAAAAAACATAGATCAAAAAAGTCAGTGGCGCAGAATTTTTTTATTAAAAAAAAGTGGCATTCTCGCACAAACGCCACTGCTGCAAGTACAAATATTTGGAACACCCAAAAAAATACACATTTGTCCCTTCAAAGTTTTTTTGCAAATTTAGAGTAAATATCTTTAAAACTATTTGAAATAATTAATAAAATTTAATAAATTAAAATTTAAACATTCTGTATCCCGGAAACGAAGCATATTTCGACCTACTTTTATAGGAACTTTAATAACAATTTGCAAAAATCTTTCGTACTTATTTACAAATACCCTCTATAAAAATACGTTTTTTAAATCATAATCCATTTAATACTAGTTTGTGCAACAACAGTGGACAATCCACTGGAGTTGTACAGTATGTTTTTTTCTACGACCCACTAACGAAAATCTACAAATTTAAAGTATTATTTTAGGAAAAGACAAAATAACTAATTTTAAAATAATTTATGACTTTACTAATTTGTGAAATAAAATAAACTTGAAGCCTAGATTTGAACTAGGGCCTCTCGCGTGAAAGACAGATGCCGTATCCTCATTTTCACTTCTACATTTGGAATTTTAGTTCTAAAAGTAATTAAATTAGTTTCATATAAGTAGTTTGATTCAAATTTAAGATTTTTTAAAATGTGGTCCAAATAAAAATAAATTAAAATAATTTATGGATTCTACTCAAAAATAAGTCATTTTAAATATTTTAATGTATATTTAATCTCAATACCTAAAAAATATACTGACAATTAGTTTGACAGAATTGCCACTTATTTAAAATGTTTAAAATAATAGTAGTGGGTGTCCAATATATAAACTGTGATTGGTGGATTTCATTTTTTTTGCAGTGTTCTCACTACCTAAAATGGATATGAAATATATTCGTCGAGTTGAACGCAATAGTATATTTTTTCATTTTGTAGTCTGTGCGTGAATAGTAGTTTGTGCAACAAAATTGGATATGATGGCCATATCGCACGAAGACGAAGTTTGAGAACGACGTCGTAGACGGAGTGGTTAATCGTCTGAGTGCAATACGGACAATCCACTCGAGTTATACAGTATATTTTTTCTACGACACACTAACGAAATTCTACAAATTTAAAAAAGTATGTTATTGAGACAAAATAAATAATTTTAAAATAATGTATGACTTTTACTAATTTATAAAATAAAATAAATAATTTAATTATTCCCCAGCCCTGATTTAAACTCAGGCCTCTTGCTTGGAGACAAACTCATCCGTGCCCTCACGCCATTCGCCACAATTGCCATTTTAGTTCTAATACTTGTAATTAAATTAGTTTTATATGGTTTAATTAAAATGTAAGATTTGTTTGTAAATTTGGACGAAATAAAAATAGAAATGCTATTACTTATCGATTATACATAAGAAATATTCATTTTTACGTATTGTAACCATAGTCTAATTTATTTTATAGGTTATTTATTTAAAACACACTATTTACAATTTATTTCAGACGTACTAATTAATTTATATAATACTTAGACACTGACTAACAATTCTAAATTATTTATAACAATTTAACTTTTTATAATACTCTGTACTAAACTAAACAGCCCGACGATGAGTCGGGCTATTTATATTAAGTCCAACTCTGCTACTAGAAGTCTCTAGACGGTCCCGAAAATTTCATCTCTGACTCAACGGCACACTCTACCCGTTTCTCGAGCCTTAGCGGCTTTCCCAGAACATTCCGTCGCCTCGAGCATAAGTCGGAGCCAGCTGAAGGTCGCGCTTGCTTTAGACACAGGGTCGGATTAGGAATTTCATGACAGTATATTGAATCTCAATAATTCAAAAATATACTGACAGTTAGTTTGACAGAATTGTTAATTACATAAAATTTAAAAAATAATAGTAACCGGGTGACCAAAATATAAGCTGAATGGTGGATTTAACTGTTTTGCAGTGTTCTTACTAGGTAGAATGGATATGAAATATATTCGTTCAGTTGAACGCAATGAAATAATTTTCTGTTTTGTAGTATGTGCGTAGATTAGCTAATAACCATGTGGGTATAGGAAAAATTATATCCATCTGGGTGTAGAAAATAGTAGTTTATGTAACAAGAGTGAATTTAAATAAAATGGATTTCATATAGTTTTATTAAAATTTATAATTATTTATTTCTAAAAATAGATCAAATAAACATAGAAATGCTATTATTTATCGATTCTACACAAGTATAACTCATTTTAGGCAATAGCATATTTTTTTCGTTTTGTATTCTGTACGTAGATAAGCTAATATCCATTTGGGTGTAGAAAAACTTGTTTTCTAGTACTAAAAATATATAAAAATAACATTGAGTAAAATGATTTATTATTAGTAAAAGAAGAAATAAAAATAATCATCTTTATTGACTATTGGTCGGATTTCTACTCGGATTTCTACTCGGTTTTCTACTCGGTTTTCTACTCGGTTTTCTACTCGGTTTTCTACTCGGTTTTCTACTCGGTTTTCTACTCGGATTTCTACTGGGATTTCTAAAATCTAAACCTCTAGCGAAACGTGGATCTAAGATCTCGGGTACTATACAATCTAAATAAAATTGCTATAGTTTGCTTTCCATATACACCAAAATCTATCATCTTTTTTTATTTTTTCTACAAACATACCTAAAGGTATCAAATACTTCGTTTAGTTACGTGAAGTTGCCCCTGAACCTGGTAATAATAACAATTATGATTTCGATTTAATTGCATTTTGCCATCATTAATAATTGCAAATTTTATTATGTTGCAAACCCTTGATTTTTTCGTAGTCAGTTTTGAAGCAAGATATTTAATTTCGATGATACTATCGGTTCCTAATAAACCGTCGGGACCTAAAAACCAAATTCAGAATCCTCAAATAAACCACAATTATTGGACATCCGCTTTAAATTTGTGAATATTGCTTTAAAGCTAAAGGTTCTTTTTCTGTTCCATACTTAGTATATTAATTTCCCATATATTTTGACTTAAATGCTTAAAAGGGCAGAAACTGAACTGGACTGGAATAAGAGGTGATAGTGTGTGTCTTTTTCTAAGTAATCTTGCACGATATTTTATAGATTTTCGTCAAAATGGAAATATCATTTTCGGCATTTCCGAAAGTTTTCCGATTTTTACGACAAACTATTATAACTCAGCTTACACACAAAAGTTCATACAAACACATTAACTAATTACGAAACGAAAACACCTACACTTGAACTAAAAAGAGTAAAGTTTTTTTAATAATATCATCCTAAGCGACTTAAATGACTACCTAAATACTTTTATCCTAATTTTCCGGTACTGCATGCACCGCCAACGTCCGCCGCCTTGTTGCCAAATCAATTAATATGGATTTGAATCTTGACAGATTTTCTCAGATTTCGTAATTCAAGGTTTTCAAAAAATATACGCGTTAGACAAAAACGTGTATTGAAAAAAATTTGCTGATTTTTATATAACAATTCCCGGTAAAGACTCCTTTTTGCAATAATTTTCATAATTTGTATAGAAAAAATTAAAAAATAAGTATTTCTGAATTCGGGCTCTACAGCGGAATTCTCTATCATTTGCTTAGTAGGTATACCAAATTTTATAAAAAAATATTTAAAACTGAGAAATAGAACCTTGAAGTCGTTTTAAGCCAGTTTCTAACCATGGATATCGCTCTTAAGAAAATTCTATCACAGTGCTATAATTTTTTTGTTTCCAGGTTGCAATGGCTGGACTGTGTTTATTATGTCATCAGAAACTTGCAGAGGGTGAACTTACCCCAATTAGACAGATAGGATTGAAAGGTCTGCAGATGGTCAGCAAAGAGAGAGGGGATGATTTTTTCAGTTCTTTAGAACCAGGTTCTATATTGCATGAAAGGTGTCGCAAACATAACGTAGCTCGAGATTACGGAAAAGAGTTTATTTATAAAACCTGGGATAGGCATAAAAGGGCCGCGATTGACAATGCCAAAAAAAAGGAGGATGGAGCACCAACCGAGAAGAAAACCAGATGTTAGAGAACAAAAAACAAGCTTATCACCAAGTTGGAACTTACACTCAAGCTTAGGATTAATTTCCTAACATTTTTAAAGTATATCTTCTTGTATATTTTTTTGTGCTCTTTTCGATTGCGCAGTTTGTTTCTTCAAATATATTTTTTGTTATATGTTTTCGGAAAACCCGGAGAAAATCATATGGGGAAAAATTAAAAAAAAATTACGCCTTCCGGTTTCCTGCGAATTCCCGAAAAATTATGGCAGATTTCGCCGCGGGACTTATTTTATTTGAGAGCCCACAAAAAAATACGCAACTTCTCTCATGGGCACATATGTCTATCATTTATAATTTCGCCACAAATTCATCGCAAATTTCATGTTCATGATTCTGATCAAAGAAACGAAAAAACAACTTTTTGGTAAAAGCACTTCTGGCGGCGAGAAATTCGCCATTAAAACTACCTATGCAATGAAATTCCGAATTATTTTTGCCTCCTCTTTCGATTGGTGCATTTAATTTTACTATCAGAATGATACTTGCCCAGATAATTAGCATTTTTGCCATGGAAAATTCCGGAAAACCCGGTTTTTCCTAATTTAAAAAAAATTGAAAAACTGCTACATCATTTTTTTCTTTTTTTCGGAAAGATCATATTAAAATACACAAGGTCCACTTTGTTTTATCCAATTACAAATTAATGTAAGCTCAAAGGGGCTTTTTTTCGTTATTTAATTGGACTAATAGAAGAACGGAAAAACGTGTATAGTAAAATTATGCTATATAAAAAAGTATCCTATCGTATTACTAAATGATATTGCGCAGTTTGTCATATAAAAAGTCTTCTTTTAATGTATGTTTCAATTTACCAAGAGAAAATTTAGAGTAGCTAAGCGGTAATCCATTTAGAAGCCAGGAAATATAATATAAAAATATTTTTGAAAATTTAATAGAAACATTTTTAATATGTCTTATATAAATTTTACACGTAACAAAAAATATACATTTCTAATTCATTTAATTCATACACCGAGTGATATCAGTAATGATCTAATTCTTACAGCAGGTTTATTAAAAAATAAAACAAATAGCTTAAATGAGTAGACTATAATACTATTATGTGAAGCATATTGCTCTCATAATTCAATTATTTTTGTTACTTTTGATGGTATTTGTTGTTGTCACCTCGTTTCGGGTCATTACCGAAGCTTAAAATAAAAATTGTAAAATTTGGCAACACGGATTAGCTAAGCGGGTTACTTAAGTTGTTGTCTCTTTATTCTATTTAGTACGTGGTATCGACAAGTTAGGGCGTAATTAGAAATAAAGGTTCAAGAAGCATTCTTCGGTGAAAAATAGGTGCGTACATTTAATCTTCATCATCTCCGTAGATAGTTCTGTCAAATAACTTTTGGGATTTTTAATTTCCCTAATACTGCATTTAATATTAAGAATATTTATTATTTTTCAAATCAATAAAATGTCTGTAAAAATTAGTGAAAACAAGAAAATCGTCATATCCGAGGGGATCATTACCGAAGACGAAACATGCTTCGGTAATGATGCTATTCTACGGAGATGACAAATTTTAAGTATTCTTGATCGCGTTTTGCAGTTTTTCGGTAAACTAATTGTAATGTATTGTATTAAAATTATTTGCGCACTGTGTAAATTGGTTTTGTTACTCACCCAGTATGTGATTGGTGAGCTAGGTATAAAAAAGGGTTCTGGAATTATATGTATAGAATTAGCATAGTAAATATTTTTTATCTCTAGCTTAGTCAGCATTTAAAAAGTTATAAATATATGTTAACTTTATTTTAACAATTCTTCAGATATTCTTCATACGTTAGAGTTGTAGTTTGGAATTAAAAAGTTTTTTTTAAAAAACGGTTTTTCCTTTAAAAAACCATAATTGGCGCAGTCAGTAGGATTCGCGCGGGCTACGAAAAACACAATTAACGTTCGCATCGTGCTAACAGTGATTTTTCGGTAGACTTTGGCAGTTTTAACGCCTTCAGTGCGAATCGAACTTTCCATCAGCTACAATCAGTCCATTGGGGAACCTTCCGTAGAGAAGTCGAAGAATTCGAGAAAAGGAACCAGGATCTACAGCATCCATCGAGGAACTGTAAGTGCCAAAATCCTTTTTTGCCTCTCCTCTTTCATCGAGAAATAGGAAAGATAGTAATATTAAGTTTTGATTTTAAAAGAAAAGAATATTTAAGTTATATTGAATTTTGAAAATATTAATATTGAATATTGAAAAAGAATATATATAAGTTATTTATATTGCATTTATTTTAAAATATTTATATGACAGAATTTGATAAAATTATAGAAAGTTTTAATAAGATTTCTTTAGAAGATAATAAAGATAATAAAATAGAAATGGCTCCACAAGTAGCTAATATTAATTGGAGTTTCTTTAAGTCCAAATTAAATAATATTAAACCTTATGACGGGGATAGTAATACATTAAATAAATTTATCAGTAGCTGTGATGCACTTTTTCAAAGTTATGCTGATTTAAATAATGATCAATTAAATGCTCATATTTTTGAATGTATCCAAGATAAACTTATTGATAAAGCCGAAATAAATGTAGGAAACAGAACAGAGTTACAAACCTGGGACGATTTAAAAAATGCTCTTGTTCAATGCTTTTCAGACAGAAGAGATCTGGATTGCCTTGTGCAAGAATTAACTAGAAACTACCCTTATAAAAACGAACATTTATTAGACTTCGGTAGTCGAATACAGTTATTAATGAGTACAGTGATTCAAAGAATCAGTAATGATGTCACATTATCAATAAACGATAAAATTTGTCAAACAAACCACCATAAAAAGACAGCTTTAAATACATTTATTGCGGGTTGTCCACCAATTTTAAAAAATAATTTACATTTAAAAAAGCCAGCTACTTTAGAAGACGCTATGGCCTATGTCACAGAATTTGAAAATTTCGAGAAATTATATGGCAATATTGAACATAAACAAATGCCAAAAATTAATGTTAATCATAATAATCAAAATATAAAACCTAATAATAATTTCTTAAACACGAGACAGCAAACTAATCAAAAGTTTTATCCTTTTACAAATCAAAATAATAATTCTAGATTTTACCCTAATAATAATGACAATTATCATAGTTATCCAAGATTTAACAATCCTAATAATAATCAACAATTTTCAAAACCTATATTTCCACGACAACCAATACATGTTCAACCAATTCCAGAAATAAATAAAAAATATTTCACCAATCGTCAAGTTTTTGGGGAAAATCTAAGACCTCAAAATGTTTTTAAACCCAATCAAATTAATTCAAATCAATTACCCAAACCAGAACCTATGTCAACCACCTCTCGAAACCCATCACTTATGAGAAACGTAAATTATAATCAAAGACAAAACTATTTTCAAAATAATCAAAAACCAAATTTTTCATTTGAAGAATTAAATAATACACAAACAAATTTGAATAAAAGTTTTGATGATACTGTTTATCAAAACTATGTTTTAGAAAATAAATGTGAAATATACGCGGATGAACCGTACGAAAATTATAATAATAATCAACAATATAATTATAAAAATAAATCAGAAACTAAAATGCAACAAGTTGGAAATTTTCAGAAAGCCAGCCTTTCAGAAACAATTACATAATAGAAATGAATAATTATAGTGTAAATAATCCACTACCATATGTAGAAATTAAAAACCCACCAATCAAACTGCTTATTGACACTGGAAGTTCCAAATCAATAATTAAACCATTCATTATTGAACAATATTTTCCTGACACAATTTATCACGCAAATATAACATTGAAAACATCACTGGGGAGTAAACAGATCCGATTTCAGTCAGATATCCCAGCATTCGCAGAATTTAATTGCCAATTTTTTAGATGTAAGCATTAAAGAATCAATTAGTCAACAAATTACAAGAGACGAAGTCCTATTTATGCCCTCAAAGCCTGAAAAATTACTTTCAACGTGCGAATCCAATCAATATTTAAAAATTGAAAAACCAGTTTTAATTAAAATTCCAAAAAAGTGTAATATAGAAATTAATGAAGAAAATTACATTAACGACGTCCAAATCCAAGAAGGAACGCCTCTGATTTTACCAAAATTCGAAATAGAAGATATGAAGACACCATTTCAATTTCAAAAAGCTAATATAACTAAAGTCAATTTTGAAAATTTATACGAAATAAGTAAAATTGCTAAAAGTTTAAAACCAGTAGAAGAAGTAATAGACAATCCTTATAAAACTAAATAAATATCAATTATCATAATTATAATCTTATGCCTTATCATTTATTTAATATGGAAAAGAAGAAAATAATTACTACAATTGAAGATATGTCCTCATCGAAAAGAAGAAAGAAAATCTACAAATAAAGAAAATGAAGAAATAGAATTAGAAGTAAGAAGAAAAGAAGATAATCCAGAAACTTCGAAGAATCAGTCCCTGATCTTCTCAGCTTAGGAGGGGAGGAGTTATATGTATAGAATTAGCATAGTAAATATTTTTTATCTCTAGCTTAGTCAGCATTTAAAAAGTTATAAATATATGTTAACTTGTTTATTTTAACAATTCTTCAGATATTCTTCATACGTTAGAGTTGTAGTTTGGAATTAAAATTTTTTTTTTAAAAAACGGTTTTTCCTTTAAAAAACCATAATTCTGGTTATTTTCTTGTATATTTATGGCATTCCGATATCCATTATCAATGAATAAACATCTTAGCGTAAAATTGCAGTTTTATTTTATTGTAATTAAAGTGTTAATCAAAGTTTTTACAGTGGCAACGGGAAGTGTTTAAAAGAACTACGCGAGTAATATTTAGGCAAACTGGCGGTAACAAGATCAAATTCACGTGTTAAGATGGCAAATGTAGGACATCTCCGAGAATTTGATCTGCAATCATCAGATTGGTTAGTGTTTAAACCACGTTTAGAAAATTATTTTGCGGCTAATGAAATTGTAGAGAATGATAAGAAACGTGCAATTTTGTTAAACTTGCTGTCCGAAGATGCTTACAAGTTACTTCGAAGCTTGTGCCTTCCCAAGGCACCGGAAGCAGCAACATATGTTCAGCTTACTGAGGTGTTGGAATCTCATTTTCAAGAATGGCAATCAATGTATGTAGAAAGATTTAAATTCTATACCGCAAGAAAAAAGTATTTAGAATCCCCTAGGGAATGGGCCGCAAGGCTTCGATCATTAGCAGTGAATTGCGAATTTTCCGATGACCAGCTAAAAATGGTTTTAAAAGACCTTTTTGTCATTGGTTACGAAAATGGGTCTGTACAAGATAGGCTTTTTGAAGAAAACAAGTATACCTCATTTTCTCAAATGGTAGATATTGCTACATCCAAAATGGCGATACATCCACATCAGGGTCTTCTAATTCCAGTTAAGTCCGAAATTCAACACATGCGCGATAGGAGAGTGACGTCAAAGAGCAACCGACCAATGGGCACAACAAAATATTCAACGTCACAACCCTCTACGTCACAAGGTCTGCGTCAAACAACTAGATGTACCGTGTGCGGACGAAACAACCATATTGCAGATAAGTGTTATTTTAAAAATTATATTTGCGACATTTGTAAAATCAAAGGTCATCTGGCTCCAGTGTGTTCTCAAAAAACAAATAGAAATAGTAATTTAAAAAATTTAAATAGTCATGAAAATAATTTTCTTGAGGACGACACTGAGGCGGTAAATTCGTTTAAAAATGATGAAGATGATTAGGTTCATTTAATAAAACCACAGTAAATATTAAATTAGTAGACAAAAATGTAACCCCTAAATTTTTTAGACCTAGAGTATTGCCATATTCAATGCGTGATAAAGTAGAAACTGAGCTAAACAGACTTGAAAAAGAGGGAAATATTTATCCAGTGGGTTTTAGTAATTGGGCTGCGCCGATAGTTCCAGTACTTAAAAAAGACGGTACAGTACGTATTTGCGGCGACTTTAAGGTTACAATAAACCCGTTTATTGAAATAGATCAGTACCCTTTACCACGCATTGAAGATCTAATTTTTTTGTTACAAGGTTCTACAATTTTTACAAAACTTGATCTTTCACAGGCATATCAAGTATGTTTGGAACCAAAGTGTCAAGAATTGGTGACAATCTCCACTCACAAAGGTCTTTACCGGTATTCTCGATTGCCTTACGGAGTTGCTTCTGCACCCAGCAAATTTCAGAAAATTATGGAAGCACTTCTTCAGCATATTCCGGGAACAGCAGTTTTTTTGGACGACATTGTGGTGGGTGGTAAGGATTTATCGGATCATAATCAAAAGCTTCACAAAGTTTTGTTAATCTTACAGGAGGCTGGTTTAAAACTAAGTTTACAAAAATGTGAGTTTGCAAAAAAGTAAATAACCTATTTAGGTCATAAAATTACTGATAAAGGTATAAAAACTTGTGAATCTATTACAAATTCAATAAAACATGCTCCAGTTCCAACTGATGTAACATCACTCAAGTCTTTTTTAGGTTTAATTAATTATTATGCCTAATTTGTGCCAAACTTGTCATCAATTTTACATCCTTTATATAAACTTTTAAAAAAGAAACTAATTTTGTTTGGTCGACTGACTGTCAAGGTGCTTTTGAACACATAAAAAAACTTTTAATGTCTGCTGAAATATTAGTTCATTTTAATCAGCAATATCCCATAACCTTAACAGTAGATGCAAGTAGTTATGGTCTCGGAGCGGTTATTTCTCATATATTTGAAGATGGTTCTGAAAGGCCTATAGCTTTTGCATCTAGAACCCTTAATTCGACTGAAGTAGCTTATTCTCAGATAGAGAAAGAAGGAGCAAGCATTATTTTCGCTCTTTCTAAATTTCATCAATTTTTATATGGTATACATTTTATTCTAAAAACTGATTGTAAACCATTAGTTGCTATAAATATTCAATCCTAAAAAAGGCATTCCTCAATATTCGGCTAATAGATTAAAAAGATGGGCTTTAATTTTATGATTACCTTTTCTTTACTTTCCTATCTGTATACAGATATAAGGAAAGTATAGGAATCATGATTTTTTTCGACCTCGAGTTTTCGACGGATTTTTACGTTTTGAGGTCCCCTGAATCCGTTTTGACTATTTTCGCGATGTGTGTGTGTGTGTGTGTGTGTGTGTGTGTGTGTGTGTGTGTGTGTGTGTGTGTGTGTGTGTGTGTGTGTGTGTGTGTGTGTGTGTGTGTGTGTGTGTGTGTGTGTGTGTGTGTGTGTGTGTGTGTGTGTGTGTGTGTGTGTGTGTGTGTGTGTGTGTGTGTGTGTGTGTGTGTGTGTGTGTGTGTGTGTGTGTGTGTGTGTGTGTGTGTGTGTGTGTGTGTGTGTGTGTGTGTGTGTGTGTGTGTGTGTGTGTGTGTGTGTGTGTGTGTGTGTGTGTGTGTGTGTGTGTGTGTGTGTGTGTGTGTGTGTGTGTGTGTGTGTGGGTGGGTGCGTGCGTGCGTGCGTGGGTGGGTGCGTGCGTGCGTGCGTGCGTGCGTGCGTGCGTGCGTGCGTGCGTGCGTGCGTGCGTGCGTGCGTGCGTGCGTGCGTGCGTGCGTGCGTGCGTGCGTGCGTGCGTGCGTGCGTGCGTGCGTGCGTGCGTGCGTGCGTGCGTGCGTGCGTGCGTGCGTGCGTGCGTGCGTGCGTGCGTGCGTGCGTGCGTGCGTGCGTGCGTGCGTGCGTGCGTGCGTGCGTGCGTGCGTGCGTGCGTGCGTGCGTGCGTGCGTGCGTGCGTGCGTGCGTGCGTGCGTGCGTGCGTGCGTGCGTGCGTGCGTGCGTGCGTGCGTGCGTGCGTGCGTGCGTGCGTGCGTGCGTGCGTGCGTGCGTGCGTGCGTGCGTGCGTGCGTGCGTGCGTGCGTGCGTGCGTGCGTGCGTGCGTGCGTGGGTGTGTGTGTGTGTGTGTGTGTGTGTGTAGGTCGCATAACTCATGAACCGATAAACAGAAAAACACCAAATTTTAAACTTAAGCTTTGTTTCAGCGTACAATGAGCTGATTAGATTTTGGGCAGAGTCGGAACATCTGGGGGGGTACTTTATAGGTGGTCATTTTTATATTTTATGGAATATATCTGTTATTTACGTTTGGAGAAGAAATTTATTTTAATAAAAGTTACTTCTAATATAATTATCTATAATTTTTGTTTTATAGAAAATTTTCCTAAAATGGTCCGTATTCGAGAAATTTGACAAAATGTAAAAAAAATAATTTTTTATAAAAATTGTTCAAATAAAAGTTGTTTGTAATATAATATATTATAATTTTTATTCTATACATAATTTCTCTAAAATGAACCGTATTCTAGATATTTGAGAAAATGTGTAAATTTCGAATTTTGAAGAAAACTCAAAAACGGATAAAGGAAAAAACATTAAATTTTAAACTTAAGTTTTATTTCGACCTGAGGTGAACTTATTAGATTTTGGACAGAGTCGGAACATTTTGGGGGTACTTTATTGGTGGTCATTTTTATATTTTATGGAATATATTCGTTATTTACGTTTGGGGAAGAAAATTCTTCAAATAAAAGTTACTTACAATATTATTATCTATAATCTTTGTTAAATGTCAAATTTTGCTGAAATGGTCCGTATTCGAGAAATTTGACAAAATGTGCAAAATTCTGATTTTTAAGAAAATTGTTAAACTAAAAGTTGTTTGCGATATCGATCTCTATAATTTTTGTTTTTAAATGACTTTTCTAAAATGGACCGTAATGGAAAAATTGGAGGAAAAGTGCTAAATTTAAATTTTTCAGTATTTTCGTTTTCAATGAATATCTATAGAAAAATGTTTCGAGGTAGATGTATGTGGAAAATGTATATATTTAGTTTATCCTCTAAACATTTTTAGAGATGCTGCAATAGGTTAACTAGATAGGAAAGTCATGTGTTGGACACATCAGATTTTTTAATGAATCAGAGATTCCTATTGATTTTAATTTAATTCAATCTGAAACAGTTAAAGATAAAATTTTATCCAAGTTGAAACAATTTATTTTAAAAGGATTTCCAAAAAAAAAACTAAAAATTTGGAATTACAAAAATTTTGGAATTTCAAAAACGAGTTAACAGTAGAACAGAAATGCTTGTTTTGGAACAATCGTATTATCATTCCCCAAGTTTTAAAAAACAAAATATTAGAAAAATGTCATCAAATACATCTGGGTTCTGTAAAAATGAAAATGTTGGCAAGGTCTTATTTTTGGTGGCCAGGTTTACACAAGATATTAATAATATTACAGAAGAATGTAAATCTTGTTATGAGTTGCAACCGAACCCACCTAAAATAGAGTTACACAGTTGGGAATGGCCAAAAAAACCTTGGCTACGTTTACACGTAGATTTTTTCAATTTATTGATAAGTTTTTCTTTCTAAACTTAGACTCACATTCAAAGTGGTTAGAAATGTTTCCCCTAAATTCCATCACTTCAAAAAATACTAATGATTGTCTATGTAATACGTTTGCAAGGTTTGGGTTACCTGATTTAATTGTCTCAGATAACGGCAGGTAATTAGTATCTTCTGAAATGAATGAATTTTTGGTGTCTAATGGAATTAAACACCTTACAATTGCTCCTTACCACCCAATGTCCAACGGAGCTGCCGAAAACTCCGTTAAGACAGTTAAAAATGTCTTAAAGAAATTTTTGCATTCCAAACATACTCTAGATATAAAAAAAGATTTAGCAAATTTTTTATTTGCTTATAGAACTACACCACATGTAACAACAGGGGTAACACCAGCATTTTTAATTTTTAACAGATATTAAAAGTTTATTTCAATTATTAAATCCTAAAAATGATGATGTTATCCCTGAAACCAAGAATAATAAAAAAATTGTTATTAATGATCATGTACTCAATAAACAGAAAAGTCAAAAAGAATATTTTGCAAAAAAAAAACTGTACAGTTTTTTTTAGGAGAGACTGTATTAGTTAAAGACTTTAGAGACTTTTCAGGTAAACGATTTTTAAAAGGAATAATTTTAGAAAATATTGGAAATTGTATGTTCAATATTCAAATACCTGAACTTGATAACATTACTTGGAAAAGGCATTGTAATCAAATTCATAAATGTGTAGATGATAATAATAGTAATGAAAAAAGACCTAGACGAAATTGTAAACAACCGGATTGGTTAAGATATTAAGGTTATAATGTAATAAATTATGTAGGATTTAAATTATGTTTGTATTAGTTTTTTTTAAGAGTGTGTAATATATTGTAATAAAATTATTTGCGCACTGTGTAAATTGGTTTTGTTACTCACCCAGTATGTGATTGGTGAGCTAGGTACAAAAAAAGGGTTCTGGTTATTTTCTTGTATATTTATGGCATTCCGATATCCATTATCAATGAATAAACATCTTAGCGTAAAATCGCAGTTTTATTTTAATGTAATTAAAGTGTTAACCGAAGTTTTTACACTAATAGTATCTTTTACTACTTATAACAGTTATGGCAAAGGTTAAGAATGATGAACAAAAAATTCGAAGAGAAAACATTAGAAAAAATGCAGCTCTGAACGAAATTGAAAAACAAAAAAAGGGAAAGGTATATACGCAGAAAACAACAAGGAAAGTTAAAAAGCATCAATATGCTTACAGAAAGGGAAAAACGTTTTAAAAGAAAGGGATGGAAAGCATGTTCGAAAAAGTATAGATTAAAGAAAAAAAGAAGAAAACTTTCAAAGATTACGTTTTATTAATGAAAATACTCCACCATCAAGTCCTGCTATATCCATGCATGAGCGTGAACCTGGTCCTAGCAATGCTTTATTTCGAGGACGAAAGAAAGTACGTAGAGACAGACCGAAGGTTTATCGAACAATTAAGCCATGGTTTCTTTGAACACTTCGTCGCGGTGAGCGGACAGTCCGTCAACCGTCGCGTTTTGACGATTTTATCCAACCAGAGTATTTAAATGGGAATGGTTTTCTTGAATCCGCTTAGCTGAGCAGGACGGCATCATGCCGCTGATTTGTCGCGAAGAGTCGGTTGATATCTGTTGAGTTTGATATCAGCGGAATCGTCGGCGTGTGCGGAGACTATATTGTTATTAATTTTAAAACAATGAGTGACAAATTCACACATACAGATGACATCATGACTTTATTTTTAGGTTTCTTGGAAATTATGTCCTTTATAAAACTCAACACGAATTCAAAAAGATCTGTAGAAAGTCTAAAATACTCCCTAAATTTGGTTTCATTTCCAAAAAGCCTCCACTGCACAGTGATATTAAAGGCACCTTCTGTATCGCGACACAAAAACAACTCATCCACTGGCCTATTGGACTCTGACGGTTGCAATTGCCAGTTCCTCTTGTTCTTCCTCTTCCAACAATAATAACAACGCAAACAATTTATTTGCATCCATTTTAGTACCTTTCGTTTACATTCATAATACATAAACAGCACGTACAGACATAGAGAAAGTATCATTTTCTATATTTTTTAACAAACCACCTCGGGCGAAAATTGCTGTCCTCAGCGGTCGACGGACTGTCCGCTCACCGCGACGGAGTGTTCAAAGAAACCAAGGCTTTAGTAAAACGCAGTTGGAACTAAACCATATCAAGAAACGATATAATAGATACAAAAGAAAATATAGACTGAAAGAAGATGTGAAAAAAACTAGTTCCAGAATGAAGTTAAATAAGCTCATAAAGAGTATTAAAGTTCCTGAGAATATAAAAAAAAACTTCTTTTTAATGAAGTATTAAAGACCCAACTGGAGACCAATTTTAAGCTAGCGAAAGCGCTACGTGAAAAAGACAGATTTAAAGAGGTTATAACCGGCAAAATTATTAAGAAATACAAGTTTATCAACCAAATTAACTTTTTAAGCTGTAAAGTTAGAAAACCCAAGAACAGAGATAGGAGAAGAAATATTGAATTAGGGAAAAACTCATAGAAGATATTGAGAATTTTATGAAAAAAGGCGAATTTAGTACATTGTGTCCTGGAAAAAAGAATACAGTTACAAGAAATAAAATTAAAAAACAAAAGAAATACATTAATATAATGACTCGATTATTTAAACACGATATGAATAACGAAATATATTTATTAATGAAAACAATAACTCGAAGTGAACCCTTTCGAGACAAATTACAAACTAATATTTTATATTAACAAACAAAGCCATCGACAATAACGTAACCCTCTATGAATCAACTATGCGTCATTATCGACTACACGTTAAAGAATGTGTCTTCAAATAATACAGGGATGTTCCAAAGTTCGTAACAGTCGGCCATGCTACCCTCCTTTTCCGTCCCGGAAACTGCAGGAATCAAACTTTAAACCTAGAAAAATACAGTACGAATTACTTTCTCGTATGAATAGACCTCGAGTATTAAAGATAATCAAGTTGTAATTAAGACCGGGTGGGAAAACAGGATTCAAACGCTGGCCAGACGCCCAAATCCTCAATGCCACCCTAGCATTATCAACTTTATGGTAAGTATACAAAGTTATTTAGAAACCTAGTTGCTCACGTCGGCAACGTCCGGTTCTACATCTGAATTATCACTGCTCTCGTACGCAGGTTTAAAGCGCTTCATCTTGTCAGCTGACCAAACACCTTGATACCCTTTACGCGTACGTTTAGAACCTGGTAGATCTACAACTACATATCTATCATGGCCAAGAACGTCCTTGACTACATAGGGCCCTGAATATTTGGGTATCAACTTTTTACTCTTGCCGTCATTCGTAGCCTTCGTTCTACGCAACACAACTTGGTGAGGGATGTCAAGGGTCTTGCAACTTGAGCAAAATCCTTGACGTACTTCCTGCAATAACTGCATAAGCCAATGAATTGGCGGACATTGTGGACATTCTTGGGAACTGGGAACTGTTCAACCGCCTTGATTTTCGCAGTACCGGGCCGTGTGCCTTCGCTACTGATCTCGTGACCAAGGTAGTCGAGTTTAGTCTGGAAAAACTGACATTTATTAAGTCTTAAAGTAACGCCGGATGTTCTAAACGTTTCTAGAACATCTGCAAGTGCAATTAGACCGGTGTTTATACTTGTGGAAGGTACCAAAATATCGTCCATATATGCTAGTGCTGTGCTGAAACGCATGTTTCCCAAGATTTGGTTTATCGTCCTCTGGATGGGTGCCAGTGCGTTGACAAGACCAAAAGGCATCCTATGGTATTCATATTGGCCATCCGGGGTGACGAATGCTGTTTTATGGCGAGAGTCCTCTGCGATTAGTATTTGGTGGTACCCACTTGCCATGTCTAACGAAGTGAAATATTTACAGCCCTTCAGAACCTCCAGATGATCGTCTGCTCTTGGCATCGGGTAACTATCCTTGATTGTCTTAGCGTTCAGTGCACGGTAGTCTACGCATAGCCTGGTTTCACCGTTTTTCTTCTTGACTAGAATGATCGGGCTAGCATAAGGTGAATTCGATTCCTGGATAATGCCTGCTGCTGAGACACCGCCCATAATTTCTCGAACCTTCTCCCTTTCACTAAATGATAAACGGTAGGGTCTATATGTCACAGGCTTGTCGTCAGTTAGTCGTATTGTCATTTCAGTTCTGTTGATTTCACCTAGCTCGTAAATGTTTTGAGCAAAACAGTCACGATATTTGTTTAACAATAACAACAATTTATTAGCGTCTGGAACCAATATGTCGCTAGATATTTGAGATTTAACATCCGAAATAGTAAATTTTGGTAGGTCAACTACTCTAACTTTGTTAACACTCACCTGTGTATTTTGGCCTTCATCTGGAATGCATGGTACCCCTCGTACAACGGTATCATCAACGTCGTATTTAATCGGCTGGTCTGAGACTTTTAGAATTGGAACTCTTATCTCTTTAGTCGAAACAACACAGTTCGGGATAACGTATTCCCGGTGTGGCTGCCATGAATGATGCAAATCAACAAACACATCACCATCATACTTCCTGTCCATTGTACACTCTATGTAACCAACGTGATTTGGCTGAATAGTAGTTTTGTGTTTCGACTTTAGTGTGAGCTTTGCCGGTAGATCATCTAGTTGAGGTAGGTCTATCAGTTTAGATGTAAATAGTCGTGCGACGCCATTTTTCACCACCATTGTAGCATCTGGTTTATTTAGGATTGATCTTCCAACTAGTACGGGCATTTCTTGAATGTGATCCGGTACGATGTAAGCTTGGACAGAAGAATTAAATAAATCAACTTTCAATTGGATATCGGTACTACCCAGGATCTTCGAAACGCTACCACCGTACCCGTTCAGATAAGTGTCACTATCCGACCATTTTAATCCAGCTTTTAGAGCATCGCGTTCTCTTATAGCTACTATTTCGCATCCTGAATCAATGAAACCAGAAAGTTCATAACCGTTTATGGAGCAGTTAACGTAGTAATCAGATGCTTTACTGTTGCGTTCTGTGTCGCATACCAGGGTCGTGTGGTGTGCCCGTTGGCGGTTCGTAGATTTGTTTCTAAAGCATTTTTCGGCGGTATGTCCTAACTTCTTGCAAATTGTACACTCTATCCTAGGTTTAAGGCAACTTGTTTGCTTGTGTCCGAATTCTTGACAATTGTAACACATGCCTCTTTTGTATTTTCTTCTCGAATCTGGCACGTTACGGTTTTCTTTTACATTGTCGAATCTTCCAATTGGTCTTCTAACAGTATCTAGTCTTGATCGATCCTTGGTATTATCTAAAGTAGACAAATAATCTCGGAAAAGGTCTTCAGGTCTCGTGTATCTGCCAACCTTTGCTCCAGATTGTATAGTCCTATCCGGTATCCCGTCGATTATCATCGCCACCGCATTCTTTCCAGATTGTTGTTTGGCAAAATAATATTCAGTCCACGTTTCTTCAGGAGTTTTGGTGCGGGATATAAGGTTTCTTAATGCTGCTGGAAAGTCCTGATGGTCAGGAAAAGCGTTGGTGAGAAGCTGTTTCCATTCGGGCCAGGAATAGTTATACTTGTCGAGGTTATGATACCAGGTTTTCGCTAATCCCCCTAACCTCGTCTGCATGTGGTATACGGTCAACTTTTCGTCCCACTGGTTGATTTGGGCTAGTTGATCAATTTTCTCCAACCAACGTTTGCAGATTTTCATTTCTATTGGAAGGGTTGAATTCTGGTATGCAATTTGGGTTCACTGCCACTTTAGTAATATAGCGTTCAGAATCGTTTACAATTTGTTTACAAATTCTTCCAGTTGTTTTATTCTTTGCTATTGACGTATTGGTATTATCTACAACTCTGATTATAGGAGATGAGGGTGTATGCGTAACGTCTGCGATACCAGTCGAAGATATGCGACCCGGTGTAACGTCTACACGCGATGCATTTTCCCCACTGTCCCTTGTATTCGATTCTCCCTGTCGTGACGTAACGTTTACGTCATCACTAACCTCGCTTCTGTTAGAACGGTTTGTTTGCCTTTCACTTCCATGCTTACTACCCGATATAACTTCAACTGACCTTAAGTGCCGGTCCCGATGTTCTAGAACCCTCTTTGTAACGCTACTCACTTGGGGTCGATAATTTTTTTTCAGGAACTGTAACGTCTACAGCATCCTTGTTAGCTTTAGATTTATTTTTTATCGCTTCCCTTTGTGTCTTTGAACTATCTTTATGTCTATTTTTAATTTCTTGACTTACAGTTTTCCTTTGTCTTTTTCTATCTCTTTTATATCGTCCTGTCCAGTCGCTACTACTGCTTGAGCTTGATGAACTCGATGAACTTGATGAACTACTATGTCTTCGTTTCGATTTTCCCATTTTAAATCACCTTTTGTTTACGTAAATCACTGTTGTTTTAATTAACTCGTATAACTAGGTTTGTTAACAAAATACTAACTTCTAATTAACTTAATACACTACTATTTCACTATAACTAATTATTAATATTTGCATAAATACAACACTAAGTTTTTGTTTAAACAATGCACTATTATACTCTCCGGATTGAGCGTTTATAATCCCGCCGCTACACTATAATGACTCGATTATTTAAACACGATATGAATAATGAAATATATTTATTAATGAAAACAATAACTCGAAGTGAACCCTTTCGAGACAAATTACAAACTAATATTTTATAATAACAAACAAAGCCATCGACAATAACGTAACCCTCTATGAATCAACTATGCGTCATTATCGACTACACGTTAAAGAATGTGTCTTCAAATAATACAGGGATGTTCCAAAGTTCGTAACATTAATCAATCTTTAAAACAAACATACAAGGATTTTCGAAGCTAACACAATTATTTTTTAGGTTATTCTACATTTTGCAAGCTTCGTTCTTTTTGGGACTTGCGTATCGGGGACAACACTAATGATTTGTAATGCGCATGTCGTACGCGTTTTATTTGTACATCGGTCTCCTTTTGACAGAGTAGGTGAGCTGTGTCCAGGCCGTTGGTGTTTATGCCGGTTGGCGAAGCCGCCACCCTACGAGAAGTCGTTGCTTCGTCTTCTTGTTGTCGCGGCATTATTATTATTTGTTCATGTATGTGAAATCTGTTTCTAACGTTTATAAAATACTACTGCTAGTCACGGCGTAAATAAAAACAAACAAGACGCATTCACACAAACACCTCCCACCCCAGCAATATGATCAAAACTAATATTGTTCACGAGTTGATCAAAAGAGTCTGCTGCAATAAATTAGAGTTACAAGAAAAGTGTTTGATGCGGGTTTGTGTTAACTGCATTAACAAAAATGTAGAGGTTTCAGAGTTTGACCCACGCAAAACAATTATTTATGAAGAGTGGGTCTCCAAAGTAGAAACACTGAACGTAAAAGGCAGTATGAAAAAATGCAAAATAGTTTTAAAAGACAAAATTAGATGCTCAAAACTTGAATTATTAGTAAATGAATTCAATTTAATATTACCTAAATTGATGAAGCATATCGATAATCGTAATCATCAATATAAATCTTTAGATGACTTGAAACGAAATTTGAATGTGGGTGAAGTGGTAACACATGCGGATTTCTCTGAAAATTTTTTATGCAAGTATTCTTCAGAAATTCAGAGCGTGTATTTTGGAGGATCCAGAGTCCAACTTTTCCATCACAAAGCTGTTATCTATTATAAAAATATTGGTTCTGTGAATAGTACTCGTAATACTCTAAAAGTTAAATATTTTTGCATAATATCTGATACACTAAGTCATGACGCTGCAGCTATTATTATTCATTTAAGACCTATCTTAAGCATCATTTGTCAGAAAATTCCAAATTTATAGGCTGTACATTTTATAAGTGACAGCCCTACCCAATATCGGTACTGCAAAATGTTTCATATTATTGGAACAGATTTACATAATTATTTACCTTCAAGTTTTAAATTTATAATATGTAACTATACAGAAGCCGGTCATGGCAAAGGAGCGCTTGATGGCATTGGAGACACTGTGAAGAGAACGGCTGATAAAATAATTTCTACGAACAAAGATATTCCACATGTGAAAGCTTTTATGGAGTTAGTGCCGAGTAATCTGGAAAAATTATATATATATATATATATATATATATATATATATATATATATATATATATATATATATATATATATATATCCCCAGCCGAGATTGAAGAATATAACATTCCCAACAACATTCCAACATATAAGGGCACTTTGAAAGTTCGACAAGTTATCCGTAATCTGGCTGAACCTAACATGCTCCACTTTAGGAATGTAAGTTGCTACAAATGCAATCTAGGTAATAGATGCTTGAATTACCAATTGCCATCCTACCATTTAAAAGACTTGACAGAAGAACAAGGCGACTGTATCCTTTAATAAATGTTTTAACCTTTTAGTAACCAAATAAATTAATTGTTTTTTCTTAACCTTATCACAGCTTCTGGCTCTACTTTACATACACGAGTTCATTACCATGAGGTCTATTCTTTAGATTCAGAAATAGATTCCGTAAAATCGTCCATACCAAAAGAAAATGAAGAAAGTCCTCTGAGCCTTATACTGGTTGTACTAAGGAATCCATAAAATACTACGTCGATATTGTTCTAGATGTTACCGCTGATGTACAAGTACGGTTTATAAGAAGATGATACATATATTTTCACCTTTCCGGATATTGACGATCTTTCTGAAATAGACAGGTTCGATATAGAGTGTCAACTGCCTCAACCATCTTGCACTCAGCAACAAAATCTTACTGAAGCCTTTAACCGTTCTTTTTTTTGCGCCCTCAGCATAAAACATTGTTTAATTGTTTAATTTTCACTTGGCCTTCAGCTTAATGTATTTTTTTTTTTATTTTTAAATAAACTTTTGAATTTAATTCAAAACTTTTAATAAGCCTTTCCACTATCTAATTGTCAGGACTATATTTCTTTTCGTTTCATTAAATTATCCTTAGATATTTGTTTACTAATAAATCAATTTTTTTAATTTTTTTTCATATTTTTTTTTTTTTTAATAAAAATATTATGGCGCCCTATTGACGAGAAAAGATATATTCAAGTACCCAAAGGCCGTACCATGACCTGAGATTAGCTGGAGCATAATTCAAGGTGAAATCTTTAAAATATACATCTTTCTAGAAAACCTAATAACAAACTGTAGTCAATTGATGATATAGACTACGAAAACGTCAAGGGAACACTGCAGTGTTTGACAAGTGAGGAAATAACAAGAGCAATTAAACAAATTAAACCTACACTATATATTAATGAATTTCATATATCGATACCTGAAAGCAACAGTGAGATACCTAAATGCCAAAAAGTCGATTTCGGGCTAACTATGTCAAACGTGAACTAAAATCGACCTTAACTGAATGCAATACTGAGATATATCGGCAAAAATATTTAAAATACTAGAAAATCTGAAACTCAGTGTTACATTTTTATCTGTTTGTCTATTCTTTTATTGTAACACTGGGATTTTATAAATATCTCAGAGTTGCATTAATAATCCTACAACCGCTTGCATGCAACACTGAGTTAAATCACTGTTGCAATATAGCTGGCAACATTGTTAATTGGTTGACGCGCATTTTATCTCGTTTTAAGTATTCTAAATTCTAACCTAGCAGACAATGTTTGTTTTGTTTCTGTGAATGTTTCGGTGTTGATTTATAGTTAAATATAAATAAAAAAATATGAGTTTAAGGGCAAAACGAATTCGTGATATGGCTCTCGGTGAAACAGGTTAGTATAATATTTAGTTTATTAATAAATATTTTTAAAAATTAAGTTTTGTAGCTCCATTGACGGTAATGTAATTATCCATTTTTAGCAAAACAAAAAGTGAAAACTTATAAAAACAAAATGAAGGTGGTAGTAGCTTATTACAAGTTAATTACCAACAACCAGAAAACGAACTAGATACTTCCAACGTTGAATGTCCAACAATACAAAATAGTGCAATTCTAGAAACAAGTAACCTGCTATCAATAGATGGACACTCTTATTCAGCAGCACCAGTGAATGATATGATAAATTATAGATATGAATAGCATTAGTTCTGAAGTTTTATCTGGTAAGTTTGTTTAATAAGTTACTTTGTACTTAAATTGTACTTGTCAGCTTCTAATAATTTTCACTTACTTTATTTAGCTATTTTATTAGATACCTAGGGCTATAAGGCTATATAATGGAAGTAGTAATTGAGTTTAAAATTGTTTTAAAAGTTATTTTATTTTCAGCAGTACAACAATGTACAGAAAGTTTACGAGGGGACACTGACTTCTTACACTTAAATATACAGCCAGCAGTTGTGCAGGAATTAAACCATGAAACAATCACAAAATATGCAGCCCTTAAACGAAGAAAATCCTATCATACAGGTTAATATAAATAATATGGGGATGGAAATAATTTCTGATTGTTTTTCAGGTGGGTTAATTTTTTTTATTCCGTTTATATACTTTCTTTAAACCAATACTTATTAATGGTTATAATATGTATTATTTGCCACAAATATGTTTTTTACCATAAGAAAGTTGTGATAGACTATTAATTTTTGGTTCAATTTTAGCTGTAAAATATACACCAAGTGATCCTAAGGACGTTTTTCTGCTAAGTGAAGGTCATGCCATACATTTACAAAAATTACAGGATGAGAAGGGGATAGCATTATTACAGGAATTACAGGATGAAAAAGAGAAAGAATTATTACAAGAATTACAGGATGAAAATGGGAAAGAATTATTAAAAGAAATAGAACCTTCCAATGATGAAGACCCTGATTTTAACAAAGATGACGAAGACCCTGCTTTTAACCCTCACAGAGATTTTAGAAAATGTACGCATCTCACGCTTGGAAAAAGAAGGAGACAAAAACCAGTTTATGCTTGAAAAAGACGTATTACTAGCTACCTTTGATTTACAAGCAGTGATGCCACTTCCAGATGGAAATATTTCGACCTTTTTTTATAAAAGTAAATTGAACGCTTACAATTTCACTGTTTATAATGTTAAAAGTAAGGAGGGTATTTGTTATTTATGGAACGAGAGTATTGCCAAAAGAAGCGCCATTGAAATTGCAACCAGTGTTTATATCTTTTTGAAAGATTACTGTCAGGGTAAAAAGGAGGTAATATTTTACAGCGACAATTGTAACGCACAAAATAAAAATAAATTTATGTTTTGAATGTACTTATATGCTTTAAAAACATTAAACATTCAAACAATTACACATAAATACCTCATCGTTGGGCATACTGAAAATGAAGGAGACAGTGTTCATGCCTGCATTGAGAAGGAAAAGAAACGAATTCTTAAACAAGGGCCTATTTTTGTCCCATCAGAGTTAGCCATGATAATACGATGTGCCAAAAAAATGCTCCTTTGTATATTGTGAATGAAATGGAGACTGGGGATTTTATAGACTGGAAAAACGTATGTAATCAAACAGGAAAAAATTTTAATGTCAACAATGATGGCGAAAAATGCCTCTGGCAAAATGTAAAGATGATTCAAGTAACTATAAATGATCCAGACCTAATTAAATATAAGACATCTTACTCAGAAACACACTACAGCAAATTTATTAACGTCAAATATCGTATGAGAGGACGTAGGAGAACATGCGAGTCCATCGAATGGAAACCCGCGTATACTGAACCACCTCGAATACCAGCTAATAAGTTGAAAGATCTTATTTCATTATGTGAAAGTAAAACTATTCTCCAAAGGTATCACCATTTTTTTTTTTTTATTTAAAGGGACAGGAAACTGTTGACATTACAGAAGACGCTGAAGTAATGATAAGTATTTTTTTTTAATAAACATTTTTTTGCTTTGAATTCTATTATTAATTTAACTGAGACAAACCTAAATATGAATACTTATATTTAAAGCAATAGTGAGATATCTCACATAAAAAAAAGAGCCTAAGAGCAATACTGAGATATCTTTGATTTTTCTTTAAATATTTAATATTAAGTGTCAAAAACAATTTCACTAATCTTTACTTAAAGCTTACCAACTTTCTCTATCAAAAAATCACTTGAGTTGAAATAAAATCACCCCATAAATATTTAATTACCTCTATTGCAAATAAAAATGCGATTATCTTAAAACAATGAATTTAGCATTATCTCACTGTTGCTCTCAGGTATCGATATGGCAGTCTTCCCAATATATTTGCCAAATCATTCTGACAGAAAGTATGATAAAACAGAATAAAGGTAAAAATTAATTCTCTTTAAAACTGATTAGTTTTGTAAAGTTTTTATGTTTATCCGACTTAATATCATAATCATAAAAAATATTTAAAAATGGTTTAATAAAATTCTTAATATGCTCTTGCGGACTTTGACTTAAGTTCAATTAGTTTTAAAATAGTTTTAAGAATGCCCCTAAGAACAGTTATAGGATTCTCCCTTTTACTCTCAAAGCAGTTTTATAGCAGCCCTAAGGCTATTTCGCGGACCCAAAAGTTTTATCGGTATCTTAAAAAAGGGTTTTATGGTCATCTTGAATACTTTAATAAATCTAGAAATGTTATTTGGGTATATATTGTAATGGAATAACCAAATTTTAATTCTTAAGTTAGGACACACTGTATACTAGGACAGCTAGTATGAGGATTTTATGAACAATGTGAAACATAACTGTCAAAATCAATAACAAATAAGTTATAAATTAACACTATAAAAATAATTAATTTCACAGGAGTTATTTTGAAATATAATATTGAAAATTCCACACCTGTAATTTTGAACCAATCAAAATACGTGTTTTTGACAGATCACCATGGCAACGGAGGTATTTTAGTGGAAATTTTTTTCTCGTGGGGTACCCAACAGCGAATTATACTGGAAATTTTTTGACGTTTACAATAACAGACCATTTTTGACCGACTGGTTTTTATTTGTTCACATAATAGGTTTAGTTTTGATACATTTTAGTTACAATGCTAAGGTGTTTTCTATATTCTTCGGCCACTTCTTTTCTTCTTAATGGCGAAAATGCAGGACTTTGGATGCTTTGAATTATGTGTCTATGTCTTATAAAATATATATAATATTTAGACACTAATTTATTCACCTTTTTCCCATTCAGCACTTTGAATTTTGCGTAGTTTAGGTGCAAATATTCGTGGACAATTCGGAACAAATTTTCGTTTTTCAAGTTGGAGCCACAATCCTCTATTAATCCGAGTAAGTAAGTCATGGTGCAATGATTGATCATTACATCAGACAATTTCACGCATATTTTGCATAGCGTATGATTTTCAAATCGATTCATTTTTAAACAAATAGGTAATTTTGTTGGTTTTACTTGCTGTGCAATATTCTTTATCGCAACAAAACGCGAGTTATTTAATGTTTTGAACTGTCAAACTACAATGATCACGGCCTCCTACGATTGATGCTTGCTGACGCTGGTTATGAATTTCATACCATTTTAAAGCGCTCATAACGCATGTTAATAAAAACGCAGAAAAACAATTTTCTACCACTTGTAGTTATTCAAAACTTACGTAAAATTAAAGAATATACTATTTTCTATTTTCAAATGGTATTCCCTGGCAACTACAATGAGTAGAAATAAGTAATTTGAAGGCCTAAATAATTGCAGCGAAACATTTTTTTACGTCGGGCCGCTTGACAACTTTAAAACTGAAATTATATTCGAGGTTAGGGTCTCACTTAGTTACCATAACAACTCAACAATCAAGGCGACAACACCTTTTATGTTTCACTGGTGACTTGGAGAAAATAATTTGCATTGTTGAGAAACGAAAAATAAATTTTAAAAATATTTAATTTTCAACCATAATTCGGCGTGGAATTTTCTTACCGAATACCACGCGAGGTCAAATTAATATCAGGAAATTTTTTGACCTCTAGTGGTATTACTAGTGAAAACAACACATAACAGAATTAAAAATAAACTAGTCACAAGATAATTTAAATAACTATGGAAACAGAAAAAAAAGTCGTTTCTTGACTAACAAAAAAGTAAACATGCGAACTTATCTTTATTTGTTCTTTTTGTTCTCTGATACTCTGATTGGGAATCTTAGAAACGCGTAACCAAGGGGGTTGTTGATAGGAGATGAGAAAATGGAGGACTTTTCGGCTGGTTTTCCTTTGTAAAACTTTGTATGAAATTGTAACAATATTCCATTTCTGGAGCAGTGGAAGTATTAAAATATTCTTTCTGATATCATACTGTACGACTTGTAAATGGTAAGCGCATCTATATTTTATTTGGAAACACTATATTTCACCTGGACAAGAAGCTGATACACGGGTCTTACGCCATTGCGTATCTTGAACCCAGTAGAACAAATTTTCCTTCCCTTTATTTGAAACCAAACAAATATCTTGTAAACCTGTGATACAAATTAGTGGATTTAGTGTTGAATAACTTTAATAAGGTTTCTATTGCGACTACTTACTTGAAAGTATTTTTGATGAACGTTTGATCCAACAAACATAATTGTTATATATATAAAAAAAAAGGAACATTTCTTTTTCTTATTTTCTTCATGAACAATTGTATATTTCTCTAGGTTAGGTAAAATTAGAAAGCCGATGCAGGAGGCCTCTATGCAAATCACTAGGAAGCGATTACAGTATCGGCCATTAAATAAAATAAAGAAAACTGTAATCACTGACTAGAGGATGGTACATAGATTACTTGAATAGATGGGAAACTCAATGGTAAAATTATGAGTCGATGTGCTGCCATCTATCAAATTGGAGTGGTACTAAAATTCAATATGGCCGCCACGAGCGGGATTTTTAAAATTTAACTTTGTAGCAGCGCAAAAATGTAATAAAAAAAATCAAATAAAGCAAAAAAATTGGAAAAATATTTGACTAGTTTTAAATCATAAAACAACCATATTGACTGTTTTGTGATTTGAAACTAGTCAAATATTTTGCCAATTTTTATCTTTATTTGATTTTACTGCATTATATTTTTGCATTAATTTCAAACTTGAAATAAAATGCAATTTATTTTATTTTATTTATTACAGTAAATTAACGCGGCATCATATAATTTGTCTATTTAAACATGGAAATACTCAAACAAATATGCATTTACACCATTTAAATAATTAAATATTTATAAAACAAACCTATCAAAAACGTTTTCTGTAACAAAATTAGCATACATAAGTGCTCAAGACCTTTATAAAAGTTTAAATTAAACTTACACACGTTTGGAACCTTGAAGATTTTAGGGTGTTTTATTGTTTGATGTCAATGGCATTGAACCAATTTTTGATATTGATGGCTGAGGCTCAAATATTTCATCGATCGACAGGGTGTTTTGGAGGGTCAACATTTTCTTTACAAAAATGATCATTTAAAAACTGAAAACAAAAAGAAATTTAAATAATAAACCAATTATTTTAACACTGAATCAAATACAAGTTTGTAAATATTACTTACCGTTGGTACAGTAATGGTGCATTTTTCTTAAGACACTTATTACAATTTGGGGGACGACTGCATATTTAATGTGGTATAAATTGCATTACTACCAATATCTGGGAGTGCTTTATTGTTTGTTGCTGAAATCCATCTTCCCATCTTTTGAAAACCCAGCAAACACAAACATGTAACTTTTATGTATCATTTACATGTACTAGTTCCGTGTTACATAACAAAGTAACTTACATGTTACATAATAACTCACGTGATTACTGTGAAAAATGACCTAATTTTGTTATATAGCAGGTTTCTTATATATGATGTAATGTGTTAAGTACATGTAAGGAACAATGTTATATATCAAAAGACATGTAACATTTATGTTACCATTGTAATATTTAATATGCTTCATTATTACAGCACATATACATTACTTTTTTCATGTAACATGAATATTATAAATGTTATATAAATGAAGATATGTAAATGTGTCGTCTCAAAATGTAGGTATTAGTTATACAGTATGTCTACTTAAGTTGGAACCATATGGAAAACTTTTTTGTTATTGGTTTTGTGAAAAAATGCATTCTTGATAAAAAGTTCTGAATGGACCAAAACTTAAAACGCAATCATCAGATATTAATTAATTTAAGCTGTATACGAGGTTTGTCTAAAAATATGAATTTTACTCAAGAGTAAAGTACCTTTATTTTTTACAATACAGAAGAACATTATAAAGTAAAGTTATATTCAAATATACAATTACAGTCATTTAGCATGAAAATTCAGGTTAACTTTACTTCATAACATTCTTCTATATTGTAAAATATAAAGGTACTTTACTCTTGAGTAAAATTAATATTTTTTGGCAAACCTCGTATAGTGCTTAAAAAAATTGATATCTGATGGTTGCATTTTAAGTTTTGGACCATGCAGAACTTTTTATCAAGAATACATTTTTTCACAACACCAATAATAAAAAAGTTTTCCATTTGGTTCCAACTTAAGTAGACACACTGTATGACAAATACTTACAAAAAAAAAACGTCGAAAATATTTGGAGGAAAAAGAAAAGTAATTTAAACATATTTGTTAGGTATATCAATAATTTTATTGGTCAAATTCATAACCGATACCAAAAATGTATTATAAAAATATTGCACACAAATATAACCCAAATTCATCATAAAAATCACAAAATATCTGCCATTAACGACGATCCACGACCTCAAAATTCAGGGCCCCATAAAGCATGACCTGAAAAGAGAAGAAAAATTAATATTTACACCTCAAATGTTTTATCGAAATACAGCACACACACATATAATAACTCAATCCCATTATAAAAACACAACATACCTGCTATTGTTCACAAAAATCCAAAAATGCCACAGGTACCTCCATAAAACGCCTATAGCCGCCATTGAACATTGAAACGCTACTAAAAATAATGCACCAGATATACCTACTTACCTACCTAAAAAACATGCGTATTTCAAGGACCGTTTGGTCAACAGCATTTATGTATATATACGCTATGTAACATTTTGTACGAAATAATTTAGTACAAATTGTTACTTTAATGTAGATTACATATAGATATATAAATTGATATAATCTTTATGTGAGGAAATTTATATAACGGATATGTAATTTTTGTAACATATATTATAATTATATACATGGTATATAACTATGGTGCTAAGTTTGAACTTAGGTGTTCGGTTCCATAAATAACACATAAAAGTGCATACAAGACAGTCTAAGTATATTTTATCCTTCTTAGTTATGTAACAGGAGGGAACATGTAACAGAATGGTTTGCTGGGAACATGCTTAAAATTGGAAGGTGTTGAAAAATAAATCTAGATTCTAGATGAATCAAAATTCAATACACCTTCAAATACAACAGCCATTTTATTTTATCTGAGTTTGAAGTTTTGACGAGCTGACAACTGACATGACAGTTCGATACGAGCGCCATCCCGTTAATTGGAGTGGTACTAAATTACCAGCCTCATGTTTTTCCATTTGAGTTACCAGCCCCTGGATGGTACTTCCGCCATTTTTGGTCCATTATTTTATATTTTTAAAACATGATTGCTTAAAATTATCTAATTGTATTTTCTCTTGGTCTGTATTGATTGATGTATGTTAATAACAATTTTGAAATAAACATAGTTTATTTGTAAAAGGGGAATATTTTAATCAACCAACAGGATTTCAAATAGAATAAAATATAACAACTTAACAAAATTTAAAAATTGACCTAAATCAATAAAATAATACGTACCTTGAACCCAAGACGCCTGAGATAACACAAGTCATAGCCGGAGCACAACAATAACAAATAAAGGTAAATATTTAATAAATGAGATGGATGTTTGTATCATTAACTTTATTATTTAAAATACATTAAATAATCAAAAACCCAGATACAAACAGACCATATCAATATAGTTGTTATATCTCGTAGTTTCGGGACACTCCGTAAAGCCAGGTACCTCTCACACTCTTGTCCCCTCGCATTTCGCACCTGTCGAACGAATTTCTCTCTACACCACACCGATGTCGTTTTAATATGAAATCTAGTCGCGAAGTTTTTAATTAAATTTGTCGACCCATAATTCTCGATTTTTTCTGTAGCCGTTCTTCCGGCCATCAGTCGAGGACTTTCAGGATTTCTTTTATTTCATTTCGAAAGTAACTTCCTGGCGCGTTGAGCTTTTCATTTTTGCGGAAAATGAAATGAAATTCGAGCCAAAGTTCGTGCCTGATGTATTAGTCATTGTGTTTTATGTATATCAGTTGGGTGTCAGGGGCGAGAGGGTGGGAGAGAAAGGTATACTGCGAGATGGGTTTCTATTGTTGCTGGCTTGGTTTTACGAAGATATTTAAGATTTGTCAGCAATAGACATGTGTAAAAAATAGTTATTTATATGACATGCTTGGAAAATTAAATTTACTGATCCAGAACACAGTTTGCAAATCGTTTTGCGCCCATCTAGTTGTTTAAACTATTTGGCGCCATATTACGATCACCTTGAATAATACAAATACGTTGGACAATTTAAAATTATCAGTAAAAATTAAACAAGATAAAAACTGGTAAGTACATAGTAAAATTAATATGTTTTCATACTAACTCTGTTTTTGCATTATTTTAGCAATACAATATTCGTTTCAATATAGCAAAACATTTTCGACATATTGATGGATTTCTGTATATTATGGTTTAAATGTAAAACGCCTCTACCAGCGGTGACAATTTCTCGTAATAAAAATATAACTTCAGTTTTGGTTGTGTAATAGCGATACCTGGAGAAATTGTCACAGAACTGAAATAAGGAGAATGGATCTTTGTATTTTAAATAAAGGTACTAGTTCATCATTTTTAAACTTTCGCATTCAAATACTAATAGATGTCACTTTATCCACAACTGGTATCTTCGAGTATAAATCAATTCTAAACTGGCAAGTGTCTGATAACATTTTAATATCAGACCACTGCTAGTTAACATTCAAAATAAACGTGATGTTACCGACCTTTACGCTATCTCGAAACCCTAGGAAGACGAAGAGGGCAATCTATGCCCACCTTTTCAAGAGGCTCTGATACAGGTAATAATACATTGGAAAAATACTAGAACACTATCCAATGCACAACAAACAATGCCTATAAGAAATCCTGCCTCTTAGGATGGTCCAACATGATCAGATGACTACCGTCTAGAGGTGTCACGAGTTGGATCACCTCAAGAATATGGCTAGGAAATCCTTTAATAAGGCAAGGACCACAAAACTCAAAGAAGACAGGGATATTCACATATATCACCTTGGATAATACAAAAAATGGTTAGATCAGAAGAGAGTAGAATGGAGATCCTACTGCGAAGAAATCGAAGATTTCCCACAGGCAGCAAGGCTTCAAAAAGCTCTCTCAAAAGATCCACACCGCAACATTGGTACGCTAATGAAAAAGGATGGCAGCAAAACTGCTAACCTCGAAAATAGCATTAAACTTCTGCTGTCAACACAGTTCGCTGACTCGGTCATCACAGACGTGGCCGACTGGGCAGAGGAAGAATACAACCTATATGTCTGTGATTGGCAAACTGCCAAACACATTGTAGACGATGACAAAATTAAATGGCAATATCCAGCTTCTCTTCATTTAAATAGCCAGGACCTGATGGTATCTATCTAGTCCTACTTCAGTAAGGTCTGGAGGAGCACCTGATAGGTATATTCAGATCCTCGTTGGCACTCAGGTATATCCCCAAAAAACGAAGAGAGGTTAAAGTGGTATTCATACCCAAATATGGAAGGATATATTACACTGTTCCAAAAACAAACCAACCAATTAGTCTGACATCGTTTTCCATGATGACATTGGAAAGGCTATAGGAAAGGTACATAATGGATGCGGTGATTACAACTACACCACTACATCCAAATCAACATGCATACACTTCAGGCAGATTTTCTGATTCAGCCATTCACCTAGTTGCTAGCCGGATAGAGAGCCCTGGACAATAAGACGTTCGCCTTAGGTGTTTTCAGACTTAAAAGGTGCTTTTGATAAAACTACCTTCCACAAGGTAAAACACTTACTAAACAACAGAAATGTTCCACAGATAGTTAGTTAAGGGATACATAACATGCTTTCAAAGCAAACAGTAAACATAAGTGTGGAAGATGGGAATATAAGAGGCTTGGTTGCGAGGGGATGTTTACGAGGAGAGGGGCTATCACCTCTACTGTGGAACATGGTCCTCGACACCCTCATCAGCCGCCTCAATAATGACATTCACATTCACTGTCCCTCAATCTCAAGAAGACAGAAATGGTCCTTTTTACAAGAAAAATAATAAAAATAAAATTAAAATCTCTAGAACTCCTAAACATAAAACTAAATTTTGCATCTAGGTATTCCTTTGACAGCAAGTTAACATGAAACTCACATATAGAAAACAAAGTCAAAAGAGCATACATTGCTCATAAACATTGCCACCGAACCGTGGGGCGCACATGAAGTTTCACACATGGACTTACACGGCCATCATAAGACCTATGCTAACATACGGTGCAGTCTGGGTACCGAAAACCCAAAAATTGACAGCTATCCGCAAATTGGAACAATTTCAAAGAACAGCATGTCTCAACATAACAGGAGCCGTGAAAACCACACCGACCAGAGCCATGGAAGTTATTCTTAGGGTCACTTCCCTTGATATTTACATCAAGGAGGTTGCTCTGATGACAATGATACGCCTCCGCATGGTTGGAATAGAATCCGATGTAGGATCTAGTGAGGCGAGATGTCGCTTTTGGCAGGAGGCGTTCGATACGCTTCCACTGCTTCAAATGAACATGGACTCTATCTCACCGATATACATCCTCCATACGCCATAAAAAGTTATAACAGAACAAATAGAAGAGCCGGAAGTGACAGGATATGAAATATACTCTCTATATTTAAACCCAAACATAAAATGGGCGGTAAGCAGTAATGCCAGTGTAGTTCAAATCAAGGTTACGAGATTCTCATAGCAGCAAAAGAAATCATCGTAAACTATATCACTGAAAGAAACATGCTCATCTATACAGATAGCAGACAAGCACCACTCATATACTCACCCTGGACAGACCACGAATGTATTCAGGGTTAGTACTAGCTTTGGCCGAAGTATCTATCAACAGTGTGGTCACCATAAGATGGATCAAAGGTAAGGCTATATCGAAAGATAATCCT
>OV651813.1:101141301-101172585 GCA_927349885.1 Psylliodes chrysocephalus
GGAAACTGGGCATCAAAGAACATTTTCAATAAATGTTTGGGCTGGCATAATAGATCAGTATTTAATCGGGCCTTATGTTCTCCCGAACAGATTAAATGGGCCAGGATATCTCCACTTTTTAGAAGATATTTTGCCAGTACTCCAGTCGTTTTTGGTCATTACATACTATTCCCCATTTTAATATGTACGTGTATTTCAATAACACCCTGTATATCTTTATTCTAATTTGTATGTGTGTAATATTATGTATTGTGATGGGACTGATCTTTTAAAATAAACATTTAAGTTCACTTGTTTTTATTTGCCAGTAGAAGGTGTATAAAAAATATATTATTTTATTTGACACGCGTGACAAATTGTGAAAATTATTAAATTTACAATAAAAACTAAAAAATGATAGGTAAAGTTTCAAATAATAATATTTTTTGCACAAAAATTAATGCCAAGCTTTCTACATAACCTATATTTTTAAAAATGATCTCAAAATAAGAAGAAAAGTCAGTTGACTAACTAATAATGTTTATATATGGTTTTTGTATTAAAAACAAAAGACATATTACAATAACTAAAATATTAATTTATTAATAGTTGTAGTGCTTGAAAACAGGATGATGTTAATAATTAACTACACTTAATACAAACTCAAATAATAAAAAAACAGCGATATTGGCTTTTGTACAAAGTTTTGAATCGAACTTCAAATGATAAAATTATTGGAAAAACTGAACACCCATTTTAATTTAGTACGAGCCGCCACTGTGTAAGTTTTAAACCTACATATGAAATAATAACTTTTAAGACAACTTTAAAAATGTATAGACAAAAACAATTAAAACATCAAAATCAGAAAGGATTACAAAAAGAAATTATTTTTGAAACATTATCTGAACAAGAATATGTTAAGTGTTATTTTTCCTTTTGTTTTTCTGTGTATTTTTTTTTGTGTATTCAATAAAAATCATTATCAAATTACACTAACCCTAATCCCATAAACTCTAAAATTATCCAGCCTCCGTAGTTATTTTAATTGAAACTATTTTTCCGTATTGATGTAGTTTTGGTTACATACGTACTAGTAACCATATCAAAATAGAACTGTATCGTTTATCTATTTTTCTTCTTTGTTAAATATTTTCGTGCCTGTTTAACCCGGTTAAATGCTGTTTCAGGATCATTTGATACGCCTATTACAACCATTTTATTTTATTCCATATTCCTATCGAAATCCGTGGTGTGAAAAATTGGCACGTCTGAATTTTTTTTTTTTCTAAAAAAATTGCAATACATTCGAATCGGTCACGTGTAGTTTAATTCGATGAATAGTCTGAAAGAACGTGGATTGAGTCGTGCTAATTGATTGTTTTAGAGGATTATAAGGGGATGAGATCGGAATTGGGTTAAAATATCGTATGTACGGTAATGAATTAATCCAAGATTAAAAAAAGGGATGGAAGAAGTATGAATAATGTGGTGGAACTCAAATAAATTTTAAATAAATTCACTCATGGACAAGGTGAGAAGATTATCGCATTTTTTAAATTGTTATTTTAGTTGATAACTTGAAAATTACTATGCAGAAAATACTTACTTTTAAAATCGTTAAAATTGCTATAATTTATTACCTAATAGATCGGTCTCTGATGATACCTACCTATTTATGATGATTCGGTAACTCTAACTCAGGAACACTTTCTCCACATAGCCAGCAAACCCACACTAATGGACCAACACTGGCGCAATGCATGTGAACAGAACTTGAAGTACCGGCAAAACATTTCTGTCAGACTACACTGCCGGCATCTCCGCGTCCAGCCGGCCGACGTTTCTCAGGCATATAATGCCGTTACTTGCAAATGCTGGAAAAGTGCTTTAGAAGCACACAAGAATATTATTAATTTAGGATTGGAGAAGAACGCTTAACATATTTTGTATTTTTCATCTACAGTACTTTTATAATACCTGTGTACTTGTCATTTACAAATACCGGAGAATTGCTACAGAAGTGCATATTGTAACACAGGTTTTTGGTATCTCAATTTATTTCAACTCAACTTTAACAATAATTATATAACTAATAACATTAACGTATAACATCTATCATTAAACTGAAAATATGAAAACTGAAGTCAGGATCATCCTTATCCCACATAACATCAATGTTCTATGAAGATACCAAGAACGTTCTGTTTAAGTTCTTTTTAATATATCCTTTCAGAATGTTCTTAAAACATACCTAGAATATACTTTGAAAGTATATTCTAGAAAGTATATACTGAGTACGTGCCTTAAAAGTATATTCCAAAAAGTATATACTGAGCACGTACTATAACAGGACATTCTTAGAAGATACTAAAAGTCATATACCCAGCATGTACCTCATATTCTGAGAATGTTCTAAATGCTTGCAGGTAAAAATTAACACCAAATACATGTAAAAACAAGTTTATATACATATCTATATGAATTTTTCCCAGATGCCGATCTAATAATTCGCTACCAAACGCACTAATGTTGAATGTTTAGGCCAAAAAACATTTTCAAACTAAAATAGAAGAAACGAAGAATAACATAACCTACAATTCCTACAAATTTTTTTGATATCGTTTGTTTGTAAGAGGTAAGTCAATTAATAAAAATCAATTGCATCGTATGTTCTATATGAAAATAAACAAATTTTACTATAATTATAGTTTTTAGTACATATAAGTAAGTGACGTTAGAATACAGGATATCCCAAATATTAATTCAGTAAACATCATAATCATTTATGTAACTCTTGTTTTTGTTAGTGGAATGCCATGTTCAATTTTTAATGTTTTATGTTCGACAAAAATATTTAAAATATCCCATTAGCTATGTACACTTAATTTGTATATGTACCAAGTTTGTTAATTTTTTTATTTTTTAGGTTCAATGAAGATCCAATGGAATCAAGAAAATGAAACTCAAGCCATTGATACAATAAAATGTTGATTGGTTAAGGCCAAAGATAGTATTTGTAATAAAAATAAGTATGAATTTTTTGAAATAAAGACTTATTATATACACTTAGTCTTTAATGTTCAATATTAATTAAACATCCTGTATTAAGGTGTCTAGAATATGCCTAGCATATGCTGTATTTAAATACTTAGCATATACTTAGAACGTACTATCAAATTAAAGTAGATACCTGTTGCATACTGTACACATACTTGAAGTACAGTCTCAGTATCTGCATAGCACGTATAAACAACGTCACGTAGCATATGCTTAGCATATTCTGAGAATGTACCAAATGCAAATACAGTATATTCTCAGCATATGCATATTCTTAAAAAGCATATACTAAGAATATGCTAAGAATATATAATTGTTATCTGGGATATAGCCTTCTCGAACTGTCGTCTAGAATATTCTTGATGGCTAATGACATTTCTGGACTATTCTATTTTCTTTTACTTGTACTTTTACTTATGATTACCGCAGCACACATTAGGGCGATGAGCAGCATTCCACTTCTTTTTCTATTCGTACGTTTCCTATAACAGCCGCAGGGTGCTGCGTAACATTGCTCCCTCCTCTTTAGTTATTTGCCCCGATTAACTTAATTACTGGGACCTAGTTGGAACTAATGGGGAGGATCTGGGCCATGGTATGGACCTAAACTCCATTGTAATGGTGGTTCGTTTTCATTTTTAATAAGCACAAGAGTTCCTAACTGTACTGGAACAGTTTTATCTGTCGATTTGTGCCGCTGGAGCTATCTTTCCATTGTGAACTACATTGAATTTACTTTCCGCTGACAGTTGAATGCGGCAGATCAGGTCGTTGATTTTCCTTAAGGACGAAGTAGGGGCCTTCCTAGTTCCGTTGCGATTTCTGACGAAATCCTCCTCGCTGCTTGGGATTGCACAGCCATACCTTGTCGTTCCTCTCAAAATGTGTATCTGTGGCACGCCTGTCGATTCTAGCTTCTGCTTTATCAATTTGGGCTTTCAGTCATTCCCGAGGGAATTCATAGACCTTTATCCTGCCATTGCATACATCACATTTTTTACACCAATCCGCTACATCCCGTCTGCAATTTATCCAATAAAATCTTTCCCGAACTCGTGCCAGTGTCGTTTTAGTATCAAAGTGCCCTCCTGAACGGCTGCTATAAAGCTCCTCCAATACTTTTCTCACCTGTGACCTCGGCAGTATCACTTGGCGGACTACATGTACTCCATCGGGGCTCTTCCACTTTCGGTGCAATAGGCCATCGTGAAGATACAGGGAATCCCACTGGGTCCAGTAGCCTTTTATAGTTCTACTATATTTAGCTATCTCTTGCCAAGAAGGTGTGACCTTATGTTTGAGCCATTCTCGGACAACTTCTAAGTCATTGTCTTTCTTCTGTCCCCGTCTTAGACTTTCAAGGGTGATTTCTTCTTCGTCGCCCTCTGGCTTGATAGTGGTTGCCCAAAGAGTAACTTTATCAACCGGTTCTTCTCGTTCTTCGAGCCTTTTACCATACCAGCATTGTTCCTCTAAACGATGTTACCCAAAGAGAATATCTGCGTTGCTATGGAGACCTCTTAAACAAAAAATATATATTATTAATACTAATTATACCTAATAATGATTAGTAAAATAAATAAAATATCGATTTAGTATTAAGGAATTATAAAATTAATTAATTAATTAATTGGTAATGGCTATAATTTTGATAAAGAGCGTTTAAGACGCCCCTTTGATGTTTGAACACAAACACTACGAACGATTCTATCAGGACTAGTAATAAGTTCAACAATACGACCTAAATTCCATTGTAATGGTGGTTCGTTTTAATTTTTAATAAGCACAAGAGTTCCTAACTGTACTGGAACAGTTTTATCTGTCCATTTGTGCCGCTGCTTTAAAGTATGTAGGTATTCGGTTTTCCATCTCTGCCAAAAATCAGAGTGCATTTTTTGCAAAAGTTGCCATCTATTCAACCGGTTCTATGTAACTTGAGAAAAAGAAGGATTAGGCAAACACGTCAGTGATTCCAGGGTTAAAAAATGCCCTGGAGTCAGCATATTAAGATCCGTCGGATCTGTACTTAAAGGACACAATGGTCGAGAATTAAGTACAACTTCTACTTATGTAAGTCCAGTAGTAATCTCTTCAAATGTTAAAATTTGTAAACCAATTACTCTAGCAGGATGTGTTTTAACGCATTTAATATTAGTTTCCCAAAAGTTTCGCATGTGACTAGCGGCAGGAATATTAAATGAAAAGCGTAACGCTTCCTTTTCTGAAACGTATAAAAATAATTCCTTAAAATAGTTATTAGTTCCTACAAAATTAGCTCCACAGTCAGAGTATATGACTTCACATCTACTTCGCCTAGCTATAAAACGCCGAAAGGCAGCTAAGAAGGCTTCTGTTGATAAATCAGATACCAATTCGAGGTGGACGGCTTTGGTTGAACAACATATGATTTTAAGGGTTTAGCATTTCGTAATCTACCAGCCTTTGTAGTAAAAGGACCGCAAAAATCACAAGCAACATTAGAAAATGGCTTTAATTGAGAAACACGAAATTTGGGATTTGAAATGTAGTAGGTTTAGTTTTCCAACAGGAAATGCATTTATGTAGTATTTTGCGGATAATTCTTTTTGCAGAAAGTATCCAGTAATTCTGTAAAAGTAAGTAATGGTAGTATTTATACCACAATGTAGATTTTTAACATGTACGTCGTAAATAAGCAATTCAGTAAGTCTAGACGAACTAGGCAAAGGTAAAGGAAATTTTTTTATTGTAATCAAGATTAGAGTACGATAATCGACCTCCAACACGTAAATACTCATCTTTATCAAGAAACAAATTTAATTTTCTTAAAGATTTTGACAAATTTTCATTATTTTTTATTAATGATATATCATTATGAAAAAATGAATTTTGAAGGTGTTTCACAACAATTAAAGTAGCCTTGGAAATTTCATCATTGTTTAAAAGCTCAGTAATTTTATCCTTGAATTTAATATTGTTTATAAAACGTATGACGTAAGCCACAATTCTTAAAGTTTTTGTCAAAGAGATTATCAAAGATACTAAATATATTCAAAGTAGCCGTTAAAACAATATTACGTTTTTCAGCAAGAACTTCAGGTAAGTTCTTATATAAAATAGTTTTAAGATTCCATGTACTAGTAGGCTTAATTAAAAACTGTGGATCATTCCACCATAAACTGTGGAGTAAAAGTTTTGACTGAAGCATCCCGCGTGAACCACAATCAGCGGAGTTGTCCCCTGTAGCAATATGAAATCAATTAGTAGGTGTGATTCTTTCTTGAATATAAGCTACCCGATTGCTTACGAGAGTTTTTAACATATGTGGTGAAGTTTTAATCCAACTCAAGACGATAGTACTGTCAGAAAATGCGTAAGTATTATTGATACATACTTTTTGTAATAAAGTTTTACTGACAGAAGTAAGTAATTTAGCAAGTAAAACTGCGGCACATAGTTTAAGCTTAGGCAATGAAAGCACCTTTAAAGGGCCCACTTTAGATTTTGCACACACCAAGCTAATTTTGATGCCAGCATCATTAATTACACATAAATAAATAACTGCGCAATAACCCTTTTCTGAACTATCACAAAATCCGACAAGATCATATGCACATTTTTCCGAAATGTCAATCCAACGTAAAATTTTAAATTCTGATAATAAATGTAATTCTTTTTTGAAACTTTCCCATTTTGAAACAATCTCTATGGACTTCATCCCAATCGAGCCCTAAAATCCATAGATTTTGAACTAAAATTTTAGCAAATAAAATTAAAGGTGTAAGGTATCCAAGAGGATCAAAAATTCTTGATATTTCGGAAAGTAAAATTCTTTTTTGTACAATTAACAGAGTTACATTTAAAAGAATACGAAAATGAATATATACTAGGAACGGTATTTTCCAAATCCAATGAAATAGCTTCACTTTGAATAAAGTCTTGTGGAGACGCATTTAAAAGTTCAGGATAATTACTAGCATGGGCGTCGTTTGGGGGGGCAAGGGGGGGCCGTTGCCCCCCCCTGGCTTTTACGACTATACAACGCGTAATGGCTGTATGTCACAATACTAAATTAAGTACTAAAATTTAGCCCTAAATCAAGTTATTAATTTAGTACTAAATTTAGAATTAAAAATATTTTTTTCCTTTTGCAACGATACCAATTTTTAGTACTAAATTAAGTATGGGCGCACGCGCATTGACGTATTATTACGTGAAATTAGCACAGAAATAAAATATTCTTTGTAAATGAGAGAAGAAAATTAAAAGATGTATTTATTATAACTTTGACACTAATTAACTTGACAATAACTAAATTCAGCAATGCTACTAAAAACCACGAAAAAACACAATAAAACCTACAAAATCAAACACAAGCGAAATTTGTCCAAGGCGATAAAGCAATAACAGTTGATGTGTTGTAAATTGTAAAAATATTAGCAGAAAAACAGTGTAAATTATTTAAATTTTTAGTAGCAAAATGAAAACTAAATCAAAGAAATAAATGGATAGCTGTACAATAAGAAGAAAAAAACCTTTATTTTTGTAATAATAACAGTAATACTGGAAATAGTAGACATCAGAAAATTGAAAGGTTTTAAATAAACAATAAATTATTATTTTACAATGTAGTTCAACAACCCTTAACTCTTAAATGTTCAGCAAGGATTAGATTTCTGCCCTTGATTATTGTATGTGGCTGAAATGCAATCTTGTGACTTATTGATAGGAAACCAATTTTATTTATTAATTTCTATGGGTTCTTTCGAACTAAAAATAAAGAAAATATGAATTACAATCGCAAATTTACCAATTATTTTTGTTAATAAGTTTTGAGACTACGTTATTATATAATGGTATTGTTTTTGTTTTCACATTATTTAAACTTTTCTTCAATGTTAACTTATTAGGCCTAGGCAACATATACATTTTCTCGTAAATATATAATCTTATAATAATAATTCTCTCCCTAATTCACTCCCTTATGAGTGAATTTTAACTCCAAAAGCTGAGCTTGTGCGGGGAAAGGGACGGCTATTATTATTATTATTATTTGCTGTGGCGCTCCGGGACGACTTAAAGATGATTAATGGTGACATTTGACTTACAGGTGAGGAAAATCCGGAAAACCCCACCTACCATCATCGAAAACGGTAATGCATGGTGATTTTATTTTAATAATCTTGATGTCATATCAACAGAAATTAAATTTCTGCTAATATGGCATCCATCAAATCCTATAGAGAACCATGCAAATAAATTCACATGGTCTTCCGTATGATCTGAAACGGTGTCTTGTTTTACTTTTATTAAAATCAACATATATATTTTTTAATTCCATTAAAAATTGTATTGTCAGTATAGGCAAATATCGTCCGTTAGTTCATAAATTAGTTGGCGCTGCTGTCACGCACAGAGCGAATAATGAATGAAAATAGGCACTGCGCTTTGCATGATAAACGTACATCTAAAAATAATCGCAAAAAACTAAAAAGAAATCATGTTTTCTGTTATCGATTATTTTAGGTAGAGGAAGAAGAAATTAAAAATTTACGAACACTAGCGTCGACGTGTTTAAGTGAGTTTTTTTTTGCTTTTGTGTTTCTATAAATATTTAATTTTTTTTATATATTATGTATGGCTCTGTCTCCTTGTTCATATTTTTCTTTTATCTTACACCTTCTATTTGTTTTTTAGAAATATGTGTTTTAAGTTTGTTTTTTTTTTTATTTTAGTTTTTGTCTTTTTTGTTGGGTTATTTTATTTATTAAAAACTTTTATTAATTTGTATTGCGCTTTTAGTTTTCAATTTCTCTGTTTTTTAACTAATAAACATTCTAAATTTTTTCAAAATTTTGCCCCCCCCCTATAGAATTGTGTAACGACGCCCATGATTACTAGCCTACTTCCGAGCTTCAAAATTACCCTTACTCCAGTTCATTGGTCAGATCGAGCAGTTCACGTTGAGTTATGGACTGAATCGATGGACTGTACAGTTCAAATTTGACAAAAATCGTAGCGTGTAGGAACAGCATAAGGCTCTGATTGGTAAGCAAAACTACACTACAAAATAAAGGGTTTCCTCACAATTGTGCATACGAATCGTTTTCGAGATTTTTCCGTTCTCTTCTCTGTTGGAGAAATAAGAGTGAAACGTTAAAATTATGGAAAATTTATTCACAGGAGATTTTAGATTATCTAGTTGAAAAGATCTTCATCTCAAAGAGTATTTGATACTAGAAGACAAAAACATGTAAATATCAACAATATGTGCCACTGAATTAGAAATCAGGATCTGCTTCATTATTCTTAATAATTTTAAGAATTTACAAATCATCATTAATCAATAATAAGTGTTTTTACGTACGCACAAGTATATTTAAAGATCGAATGATTTTTTCAATAATTATTGAATCTGACACTGCGAATTCGATTTCATTTAATGATGTGATTAAATTTTTATTCGAGAATAAATTTAGACGAAAAGTGTAATGCGAGTGAAAGGATAGGTGATTTTTATTTAGTTGGATATCTTCTCTTTCTAAGTTTTGTTATTATTGGTATTTCCTAAAAATTGAAAAAAAATTGAAAAAAAATTGAAAAAAAAAAAAATAAGAGTTTAGGAGTTATAAATGTTTTGTTTTATTAAAATAATTTGGTTTTTACTTAAAAAAAAAAAAAAAATTAAAAAAAAAAATGGCAGCGGTGGGATTCGAACCCACGCCTCCGAGGAGACTGGTGCCTTAAACCAGCGCCTTAGACCGCTCGGCCACGCTACCTCATAACCAACTTTTTTGGATTATCCATATATAAACTATTGGCAATAAATTAGATATAAGTTTGTTTAGTAACAGCATTGTAACAGTTGAAAGAATATAATTATAATACAGGGTGTCCCAATGAAAAGTAGCCCATTTCTAGATCTTAGAACTTTTATACAAATCGTAGAAACGTTCGGTTTTGCTGATATGTGTTATTTTGCTGTAAGTTTTGCTTCAGTGACACAGAAATTATGTATTACTTATACAGGGTGTTTTTTAAAAATCTCCTCTTAAATTCACCGTATAGTTTATTTCATAGCCTTTCAGTTGCACGTCATACGGCATCTATCTCGCTTTATCGCATTAAGTTGAAAGAAATGTAAAAAACGGTAAGTCCACTATAAATTTTCGTGACCCAACAAAATCATGAGAGATCTACACGTAGATATTAAATAACTACATTTGATACAATACAGGCATTTCATTGGCTGCCGTTTGCTATACGTCATGGCCTCATAGTTAAATTGAAATCTTGAACACCCCAGCAAACACAAACATGTAACATATATGTATCATTTACATGTACTAGTTCCGTGTTACATAACAAAGTAACTTACATGTTACATAATAACTCACGTGATTACTGTGAAAAATGACCTAATTTTGTTATATAGCAGGTACTTTATATGTGATGTAATGGGTTAAGTACATGTAAGGAACAGTGTTATATATCGGAAGACATGTAACATTTATATTACCATTGTAACATTTAATATGCTTCATTATTACAGCACATATACATTACTTTTTTCATCTAACATTAGTATTATAAATGTTATATAAATGAAGGTATGTAAATGTGTCGTCAAAAAATGTACGTATTAGTTATACAGTATGTCTACTTAAGTTGGAACCATATGGAAAACTTTTATATTGGTTTTGTGAAAAAATGTATTTTTGATAAAAAGTTCTGCACGGTCAAAAACTTAAAATGCAACCATTAGATATAAATTTTTTTAAGCTGTATATACGAAGTTTGTCTAAGAATATGAATTTTACTCAAGAGTAAAGTACCTTTATTTTTACAATACAGAAGAATATTATAAAGTAAGGTTATTTTGAATTAAAAGTTATATTTAAATATGGAATTACAGTCATTTAGCATAAAAGGTTAGTTGATTATTTACGTTTTACATTATAAATTATTTGTAGTTATAAATTAATTAATTAATACTAAATGGCTGTAATTGGATATTTAAATATAACGTTTATTTTAAAATAACTTTACTTTATAACATTCTTCTGTACTGTAAAACATAAAGGTACTTTACTCTTGAGTAAAATTCATATTTTTTAGCGAACCTCGTATGCAGCCCAAAAAAATTGATATCTGATGGTTGCATTTTAAGTTTGGGACCATGCAGGACTTTTTATCTCAAATAACATAACCAATAATAAAAAAGTTTTCCATATGTTTCTAACTTAGGTATGACAAATACTTACAAAAAACGTCGAAAATATTTGGATGAATAAAAAAAAAGTAATTTAAACGTATTTGTTAGGTATATCAATAATTTTATTGGACAAATTCATAATAGAAACCAAAAATATATTATAGAAATATTTCACACAAATATATGTATAATATCCCAAATTCATCATAAAAATCACAAAATATCTGCTATTAACCACGATCCACGGCATCGAAATTCAGGGCCCCATCAAGCATGACCTGAAAAGAACAAAAATTAATATTTACACCTTATAAATGTATCATCGAAATACAGTACACACATACAATAACTCAATATCATTATAAAAACACAACATACCTGCTATTTTCCACAATAAATCCAAAAATGCCACAGGTAGGTACCTCCATAAAATGCTTATAGCCGCCATTGACCATTGAAACACTACTAAAAATAATCCACCAGACATACTTACCTACCTAAAAAACATGTGTATTTCAAGGACCGTTTGGTCAACAGCATTTATGTATATATACGCTATGTAACATTTTGAACGAAATAATTTAGTACAAATTGTTACTTTAATGTAGATTACACATAGATATAATCTTTATGTGATTAAATTTATATAACGGATATGTAATTTTGTAACATATATTTTAATTATATACATGGTATATAACTATGGTACTAAGTTTGAACTTAGGTGTTCGGTTCCATAAATAACATATAAAAGTGCATGTAGGACAGTCTTAGTATATTTTATCCTTCTTAGTTATGTAACAGGAGGGAACATGTAACAGAATGGTTTGCTGGGACGCTCTTTAGCTATTTTTGATAAACGTCAAAGTGTAGGTACGTCTGACAGTTTTTATCAGACCAGTACTTCCATTAGTTCCATTTGTAATTATTGTGGTTAGTCACATTTTTTAGAAGTTGGAATATTATTTTTTATTTATTTATTTTGATAATTATAAACAAGCCGAGGTATAGCGAAAAAGAGCAAGCGTTTGTATTAAAACTGCTTGCTTATTTACAATTCGGAAAACAAGCCGGTAAAACTCTATTGCCCGTAAATGCTGTACATGAAGTAAGTTTCACATCTTTAAATTTTCTAATAATTCATTGATGATCAATTAATTTTAGCGTGTTTCGGCCGCCTTAGGAATATCGCTATCGACTATAGGACGATTGGCAAATGAAGGTATTCAAGCAGATCGCGAAAATTCAGCTAAAATGTCTGATTCTGTGAGAGTTAGTCATGGTCCCAATATTTGGGAGAAATATGAACATGGTATCAGGACTTGTATATACAGAATATTTAGTCAAGGTTGGTATTTACTAAATACATATTCCTCAAGTCAGATTGTATAAGATTCTAAATATCTTCATCAATGTTATTATGTTTCCATTTCACACACAAATTTGTTTACTGGTTCATTATGAGTTTATTTTCAAAGGTTAGTTTTAATAATTTTTTTGTAACATTTTTTCTTATTGTAGGTGAGCATGTGACTCTTTATACGTTGAAGAAAAAATTAGAAGATGTATATGGGATAAATACATCAGTTTCTTTACTCATTAGGGCTTTAAAAGAATTAAAATTCAAGTGGATAAGCTGTAACATTTCTAGCAGAAAATATCTCATGAAACAGTCACATATTACACGAAAAAGATTATGTTTTTTTCGAGATTTAAAAAAAAATTAAAGTGATTCTCATCGTCTCAAGCCTACATATCTTGATGAAACTTGGATATTCAGCAAAGGAGGATTTCGCAAAAGCTGGTAGGATGGTACCGATAAGGCAGTCAGAAAGAAGAGTGGTGAAGGTGTACAATACATTGTTCTTCATGCGGGTTCTGAAAATGGGTTTATTAATGACTGTAGCTTGATACTTAAAAGTGGTAGTAAATCTGGCTATTATCATGATTCAATGAATGCTGATAATTTTGAAAGAAGGTTTGAATATCAGCTTTTACCAAGCTTAAAAGAACCGTCATTAATAATAATTGAAAATGAATCGTACCATTCAACGTTGCTCGAAAGAATACCAAATGCAAGTTGGAACAAAGTTTATCTGACTAATTGGTTAAAAGAAAGGAATATACAGTTTCCAATGCCTAGTAGGTATGAAGTTTGAATTGTTAGAAATTGCCAAGAAACATGTACCAGATAAAGTATACAAGTATATTATGATATGATATAATTTAATAAGATATTAAAAATGCATATTTTACAGATTAGATAGATCAGCTCTTTTGCATGGCCATCGTGTGTTGACACTGCAGATACTGTAATTAGTATTTGGAACGAATCTCTTCAACAGGTTTAATGCAAAGTTTTTTCTTATGCTACGGTTTATAATTGTTATGTAATTGTAGATTACACCAGAAAAATGGAAGAGGTATGTAGGCCATACAAGAAAAATTATTGATGAATATTGGGAGATTGCAAAATCATTGATGCAAGTAATATATCTCCTGTAATCATTGATTTAAACGAATCGGGTAACGAATCAGATTGGGACTTGTGGGAAGACAACTCCGCATAATAAACGTTTATTGTATTGTATTCAAAAATGACTGTTGTTCTACAAGTTTAACGTTACCAGTTTTGTTAAATTTCAATGATTTCCAAGGTAATTAGTTTATCGAATAAAACTTATGTGATCTTTTAAACAGGTCTAATTTCTTATTGTAGATTTCATCTGGCAAGTGATCCTTGTTGTCTTATAATAACTAAGTTTAGGAATTTATTTACTAATGTTATACCCAGACAGCACACGACGTCCATTGGACGTCCATATTTTGTCTAAATAATGTCCTGGATGTCCACGAACTTTATATGGATGTCCATTGGACATCCATTTTCTGTTAACCAATGGATATACCCATTCAGACGTCAAGTGGATGTCCAATAAATATCCATGATGGACACTATAAAAATGACTAACTTATAATAAATTATTATAATTCTTCTTGTATAATTTAATTATTTACAACGTTTTAATTAAAATAAATCAATTAATTTTCCCCTCCTAACGCTTCTGTTGACAAGATAAAAAAGTAAAAGGCCATTCAGACCAGGCTCGAAGAAGAAAAGAAGAAAGAGGTTAAGAAGAGAACATCCTACATGTAGCCGATAGATAATGTTTATCTGGTAAGAAAATAAGTATAATTAACATTAAATTATTTAAAAATCCAAAAATTAAGAAGCAAATCGTTTGTTTAAACTAATATAACCTATCAATTATGTTTTAAACTTTATATTTTCGATTTACATTCAAAGAATCCCTTTCTTTTGTCAAACGATTTACCTACCTATTTAAGAAAATGGCTTTACTAAAAGCTAACTAATATCAGTAATATCGGAGACAATTCAGCTAGACGTGTAACTCAATGTATTTTTTTGTTCGGTAAAAGTTATTTAGGCGATTGTAACCACAACCAGTCTATGATGGCGCCACTAGTAAATAGCGGGAAAATTAAAATGCTTTAGGGCGGGAAATTCAAACATGGATTCAGAAATAAATAGTTTTTCTATACAAATTTACAGGAGAAACAAAAACTATTGTTTCACTGTATATTAAAAAAATATAAAAGCTTCCAATAACATCAAATTTTTTATCATATAAATAATCATTTTAATAAAGGAAGTTTTAATCAGTTTAATATAAGCAGTGAACATAGTTTTTATTACTCTTGTAAATTTCGCTAAAAAAAACTGTTATTTCGTTTGTTTGTGTATCTTATGTGTTTGCATTCCTGTTGTGTCCCCAGTCATGTAAAAGTTTTCCTAGTCTCCTAATTTTGTTACTAGGTGGACCCTCTCTAACTAGTAGTCTAATCTATTCGATCTGTTCTGCAGCAGGAGGTACTTTTCAAATATAGCAAATAATATTATTAATAATAAACACTATTTAAAGATGAATACATTTTTGTAACATTTTTGTCATTGTCCCTTACCTGTCTCTTACACCTATACCTATTTTCCATATTCCCTTAATTATAGATTACCTTACAATGTTTGAATGAATATAACATTTTACCCAGGAAAAATCTAATTTCGTATTTAACTCTTTTTCAATTTCATTTGAAACAATTGGTACCTATATTACAATTTATTATCAAGAAAATCTTCTAATAAAGTTATAGCAAATCCTACTTAAACTACTGGTTGTTCTGCAGGATAAATGAACTTTTCTTGAGATTGATCTCTCTCTAAAATTCAAAACCGACCTGATATCCCCAAATTTATTTTCCAATGCATCCTGATTTAAAATTCTGCCCTTTTGTGATTCAATTTTTTTTCTTCCTTTAGAGTGGCTATTAGAGGTAAGTGTATGTAAGAAATAGCCAATCTCTAATAATTTCAAAAGTCCTTTGCCAATACTACATGTATAGATTTTTTACTCTGCATACATTTTACTTTTCTAGTAGGTAGAAACTTTGTGCTGCCATTAAAGCTGTCCAGATATTCATATACCTACTTAATGAAAATAAGTAGCTGTAACAATGGATCTCTGTTCCAATTCACATAAAATAATTATAGTCATTTTGTAATATATTATTAAACACACACATTATACAGTGGTTTTCTTAATAAATTGGAAAATACTTACCTCTAGAAAGAAATGTGTACAAAAACGTGAGTTTGGTTCCAGAAATTGCTTCATGCAAAAAATAATATGCAAAAATAAACATTCCCCCCCCCCCCCAAAGAAAATTAATTAAACAACAAAATCAGACTCAAAGAAATAAACGGGGCCCAAATTAAATTAATTTTAATAAAATGCACACGTTCATAACAACATTCATAACATTGTCAGTTGCCAGTTTTAATTTTTAATCGATACGTCGACGTCAAAAAACCAGCAACATCAGCGACCTCTTAGATTGGTGTTAGTTTTATTGGAGGGAGATAAATATATGTAAAGATCAATGTAAAAGAGAAAGAAAGTCATATATGTAATTTAAATGGACCACCGAACAATTTTTCCCATTAAGTTACACGTCTCTGTTATCTCTGCTAATATGCTGCAAATTCGAGATAATGTCAACACAATTATTATTGTAACTAAGAGGTGAGAAAACTTTCAAAGGAGAAGAAAAAAATGTAAGTTTCTATTTGTATGGCATGAGACGTTAGCAGAAGAGGCAATTTAGAAGATACAAATATTTTTAAAGAAGCTGTAAGTTTTATTAAATAAAATAGAATCGTTTTGTAAAGTTTAAGAAATAATGCATTGAAAGTGGTTTCTTAAGTTATTTCTCTTTAATGTTCACAAATACATATTTTTATAGCAATTTTAGATTCAGCAGTTACCAAAACCAGGGACAAGGACATGACGAACTTATGAAAAGATGTTTTGTTTCCATAATTTCTAATATCCTCTCAAAAAAATTCGCATAATATGATGGTATGAAAGTAAAATGGTAATTTAAAGAAATAATGAGCAGTTTTTTGTTTATATGTAAGTATAGAGGTAAAGTACATTAGTCAATGCATGTTTTCATATTAGTTAATAACATTTTATCTAAAAGTTTTACATTTTTAACTATCAGTTTTGCCTGATCAGGCGTGTATTAAACGATTGATTTAAGACTCAATATTCGTATAAAATGTAGTCGTTTTTAGCTGCTGCTGAGAGTGACAATGGTGCTGCTTAAAAATTAAGCAAAATAGCCTTAAGAAAATGTATATTGAGAAGGTCAACAGAAAGGAGTGCGTACACCGAAAAAAATAAAATGATTGGATTTACCATTTTCGCGTTGTTAAGCCTTAGATGGTTGGTAGAACCTTCTGATTGTTGTATCAACAATAATTTTGTTACCACAACCATTAGCGAAAGTTTGAAGTAACAGTTTTTTCGAGTTAGCAATTTAACGTTTAACCAACAATTACTAAATGTTAAATAAATGACAACAAAGTATTTATGTTAACTGAACAGTTTTTGTAAGTAATGATATACTTTTTTGGTTTAATTCAAGCCTTTATACTTCTTGATCCAGCCAAGACGACTTATTGAGTTAACTTTTTAAATATGTTGGGTCAAACGCCTCGTAAGTTCAACAAGACAACCTAAGACTGTTGAAACATTGTCATATCGCAAATACGCATGCGTCGAATAGTAAGTAACTCCACCATGTTTACTTTATACGGCAGCCCCCAAGCGGCGTCTCTTCTCTAGCTCTAGACTCTAGATTCTGTAAACCACACGGTTATCGGCCATTGTTGTTGTTCAGTGTCAGTGTTAAGTAATTACTAAAATTTAGAGGTAAGTAGATAATTTGGCTAATTTTATTATTTATTGTACGTACAGGCGAATTGTGGAATTAAAACAGACGAATTCTGAACCCTCTTCTTGTTATTTTATATTATTGGGTAATCGGTATGTTAGGTTAGGTAGGTATTAAAAATCATCAAAATGGCTGCTATATAGTTAGATATTAGATAATATACATGCCGTATATTTAAATAAATATTATAAAGTGTATTAAATGGCATTAAATATTAAGTTTCGTGCAGATGGTCACTTATTAGAGAAAAGCAAATGATAAATTATGTTTTCATGGTAATCCTTCTGGTCCGTATGTAAAGGGTGTCCGACATAACTCAACTTTATTATATAGATTTTTTAGTTTGATCAATATTTTGATCCAAGTTGGTGAAATACACAGTATGTACCTAAACTAGTTTCTATATGTTTAGTGTGGCGGTGCGGATTAATGGATTAATTATAAAATAAATTATTATACAACGTTGTTACAAAAAATCACTGCCTTAGTCTGTGAAGAAAGCAAAACCTAAAAGTCTATAGTCGAATCGCAATCGACACGGAGTAAGAAATCAAAATTTTACGGGAGTTTTATAGCACAGACAGCCATTGGCGCCCATAAACGTTATTTCAGGGGGGAGGGGGGCAAAAAAAATATATATATACAGTGTGTCCCGCTTTTCATGAGTACACCCTAATATCTCAGTTATTAATAATGCCATTTTATTCAAATTTTGGTGGTGATTGTATGTTAGAAAAATGAAGTATTTGGCATAGTGAAAATTTTTATTTACCATTGGCGTTCGGTGTTGGGGGTAAAAAGGCTTTATTTTTTGGGAAAAGGATATTAGGGCTTATTTTAGATAACTTTTTCTATCAGATTTAGAATTGGCATCCTAAAAAACCTCTTAATTCATATTTTTGGAAAAAATTTACTTTAAGGGGGTAAATGGGAGGAAATGGGGGGAGGGAACTTTTTATGAACGTTTTTGTTCTTTGAAGTTAAGAACATGAAAATTTAAATTACAGCTATTGAGCATAAATAAATGTTGACGTGTTTCAGGGTTTTTAAATTTTCACATTTTAAGGGGGGCAAACGGGGGGTGAAAGTTTGTATGGAAGTATCGATTTTTTTTGTTCTCTTTGGAATTTATAACATGAAAATTGGAATTACAGTTAATGAGCATAAATAAATAATGACGTGTTCCAGGGTTTTTGGATTTTCACATTTTAAGGGGGACAAACGGGGGTGAAAATTTGTATGGAAGTACAAATTAATAATGACATGTTTAAGGGTTTTTGGATTTTCACATCTTAAGGGGGGAAACGGGGGCTAAAAGTTTATTTCAAAGTATAGATTTTTTTAAAGGTAGGAACTTGAAAATTGGAATTGTTGGTTCTCATTATAAATAAATAATGAAGTGTTTTAGGGTTTTTTGCATTTTAACATTTTAAGGGGGGAAATGGGGGGTGAAAATTTGTTTAATAGTATGTATGTATTTTAAATTAATAAAAATTATTGAAAATTAATAAAAATTATTGAAAATTAATAAAAATTATTAAAAATTAATAAAAATGATTAAAAATTAATAATAATTAATATTAATTAATAAAAATTATTAAAAATTAATAAAAAATAATAAAAATTAATAAAATTAATAAAAGTTAGTAAAAATTGAGAAGTAAGTTATACCAACATTGATCTTTATAATATTCACCCTTTAAAATGTTTGCGGTTATAAGAATAACATGTCTATTACTCACTGGAAATTGCCTTTCATTCAGAACATAATATGAACTTAAAATGTGGATAGCTTTTACACGACTCGTTTTTAACTGTATGTTTTTTAAAAGTTTTAAATTTATTAGGTCATTTAATAATTTTTCTTTTCTTAGGTGACGTAACGGACAGTTTAGAATGGCTCAAGAACTGGTTAGAACCATGGGACCTTGTTTTAGACCACTGGAAAAAGACATTTCCACTAAGAAGAATGAGTACAGTGGTAACTGTACAACATTTCCTTGAAGAATGGCCAATTTTAAAAAATAAAAAATCATTCGAATTGGTACATACACCTACATTTAAAATATTTTTCAGTTTTTTTAATATCTGTTCATATTTCAGATCGAATATGACTTTAATAAACTGTTTTCCAACAAATGTAACTTGTTGTTTACAAATTGGGACAATTTTTTTTTTAAAATAATAAAGCTGAAATCGAGTATACCAGACAAAAATTCAGCTCTTCTGTTTGAATATTTGACGGTGGACTTAGATGAAAGTAAGGAACCAAAACATGTATGTACTTTTTTTAACAGACTAATTTTGTAGATAGCAGAAGGTCTATTGAACTTTCCTTATTATCCACTCTAATTCCACCCAGAGGAAGGATTAAAGGTTGGAAACCGTCTATTGTAGAAAGCACTGAGAGTATAATTAATCATTTAAGTGTAAGTTATTCTTTAAATGTTTTTATTTTGTTATGGTCTATTAAACCTCATTATATACCATTAAACAAAACTGGTACATATGTTGAAATTTTTATTAAAAAAAATAATATACCAAATTTTCAAAAGTTTCTTGTAAAAAGTCTATCTAAAAATATGATTTTATATTTGTAAAATTTTGTTGTTATAGATACCTGGTGATTTGGATACATTTATTTCTGAAAAGAAACAAAAATCTAATAGGAGCATTCAGCCATATCTTATTGTTGTCGGTGATGAAATAACATTAATAAAAAGTTGCTACGTGGTCATCGATCAATATATTTACCCCGCGTCAAGTGTTATGCAGGGCTTTGATATTTTATTTAAAATGTTTCATGTCTTGTGTATCGAGTACCCTTTGGAATCGGAACACATTTGGATTTTAATACAAAAGGGAATTTTTGATATCACTACTAAATGGGATAAGAAAGTTTCTTACATTTTAACAATCTTGAACGATCTCTTTTAGTTTTTTCTTCAATTATATTATTTTGTTTCATTAAGACTGAACTGTTTAGTGTTGTTAAGTACCTTTTAACAATAGTTTTAGTTTGTTTTTGTTTTTAGATTTAAAATGATTTACTGCCCTTTTTGTCAGAGTAGTTTTAAAAAGTTGAAAATATTTTCAACACATTTCAAATTAAACCATTTTTTTACTGCTAAGGCATTTTGCGGCAAACAAAAGATGTCCTTTCGAAAATTTAAAGATCTTTATTCTTTCAAAAAACATTTATTAAAAAAACATCCAATGGCTATAGAATCAGATTTAAATTCTAATGGTCCAATACTATTGGAATCAAAAAAAACTGATATTGTAAATCCCGAGTGCATTTCATATGAAAATGTACATGATATCACTGAAAAAGATTTTACTCCTGGCACATTTAAAAAATGTTTAGTACAATCATCTTTATCATTTATCGGAAAGTTATATAGTAACTATTCGATTACGAGATCAACAGTTAAAATGTAATTTTAGATATCAACAATATATTTTCAGAACCAATTGAAAGACTTAAAGAGAAAACTCTACCTTATATTCCGGATAATAAGAAGGAAGAGTTCGAAAATATATTTCAAGTTCTTCTAAACCCGTTTGAAAACTTAAACACTGAGTATTTACGTCTTAAATATCTTAGAAACAGTGAATATTTTTTTCCGGTTCAAAGTTTATTTATTGGTCAAAGGAGAAATGATAAGAAAGTAAATAATACCATAATTGTCGATATGGCAGACTGTCATATACAATATGTACCGGTTCATCAAACTTTAAAAGCCTTTTTAGAAATATCAACTGTGTACGACTCAATCATGTCTTATATTTTTGAGATGCCAAATGAACCAGTTATTAGCAATATCATGCAGGGACAACTTTGGGCTGAAATGAAAACCAAATTTGATTCAAAATTAGTATTGCCTATTTTATTATATATGGACGACTTTGAAGTAGGAAATCCTCTGGGCAGTCATGCTGGCGTTCACAAAATTGGTGCTTTATATTTTAGTTTAGCTTGCTTGCCACCAGAGTGTTCGTCTCAGCTGGAAAATATATTCTTGGCATCATTTCATCATTCTAGTGATTTAAAGTTATTTGGGAATAAAGCAGTTTTTAGGAGGGTCATTGAAGATTTTAAATATTTGTATGAAAACGGAATGGTGTTCCTAAAACGATTTACTTTTGGGTATGTCTTATTCTTGGTGATAATCTTGGCATTCACACACTTATGGGCTTAACTGAAAGCTTTAGTTCCAATCATTTTTGCAGATTTTGTAGAGCAGATAAGGCTATAACTCAAAAACAAACTTTAGAGGATAGCGCATTTTTAAGAAATGCCACAAATTATGAATATGATTTTAATAACCTGGCCAATGGTGTATTAGGCGAGTGTGTGTGGAATAGCCTACCGAATTTTCATTTGACCCAAAATTTGTCCTGCGATATAATGCATGATATTTATGAAGGTGTATGTCGATAGGATTTAGGGCAAATACTTTATAAACTAATTTTTGTCGACAAATATTTAACTCTTGATGTGCTCAATAATAGAATTAGATTTTTTAACTTTTATGATAATAATAAGCCGCCACTTATTCTTAAAAGACACATACAGAAAAAACACCTAATTATGTCTGCCTCTGAAATGAAAACACTAATGAAATATCTTGGGTTAATAATAGGAGATCAGGTACCCAATTTTTGCTCTTACTGGGATGTTTACTTATTACTGTGTGACATTGTAGAAAGTCAAGTAGTTGTTTCCGAATTTTCAGGTTATTTGCAATGTTTGATTCATGAGCACCATAGAGCATTTTGGAGAACTAAAACCTAAACACCACTTCCTAATTCATTACCCAAGATTGCTTAAATTCATAGGACCTCTGAGTAGCATTTCATCAATCAGATATGAAGGTCATCATCGACAATTTAAATCAGCTGCAAATATTTGTTCATCTCGAAAAAATATTACTTATACCCTTGCTATGAAAAATCAGTTAGTATTTTCATGCAGAATTTTAGCTAATAAAAACTTGTCAAGACACCTTGAACATGGTTCTGAAAATATTTCGTTTTCTTATCTTTGCAAGGAGTACATTTTTTTCTTGACCAGTTACGGACAAGAAGTGGCAGAAAATTCATTTGCAGCTAAGTATGTTAAAATATCTGGTACAAAATATTATAGTGATCAATGTTTGATGTTAAGTTTTGATAATGACTTGCCATTGTTTGGGAAAATTTTGTTTGTTTTAGTTTATAAACAAGTTGATGTTTTTTTTATTTTAAGAAAGTTCGAAACTGTTTCTTTAAATACACATTTACATGCTTATGAAATACAAGATATGAACTGTTTGTGTGCAAATAATTAGAACTTAATAATATAAAACCTCTGTTTTTCCACACTGTTTCAAGTGGTAAAAAGTTTATTTGTACTTAAATAAAAAATTTATTTAAAAAAAAGATTTTCATTGACTTTTTATGAAATTAATTTCTTCCCAATATACAATAAAATGGTTAAAAAAAGATATAAAAAGATATTAAAAGACTACACAACTTTGATATTTACACTTTTTCTAACTACAGTAATTACCAAGTATTCCATTAACTGGGCGCCCTTGTAAAATAAACAGACATCCCCATTGTAGTACAGGGTGCGCAAATTTCGATGTTTTAATAGATAATCTCGTTAACTAGAAATGGTACGAAAAAATGGCATTTTCAAAAATTGTATATTGTCTTTTGTTTTCGAGTTATAAACAAAAGTTTGTTTTTTCAAATTTTCCTTATATGGCATTATCTCGCTTATTTATGAAAGTAAAAGAAAATAATGTAAACCTTCTTTAGGCACTTTTTTAATAGGAATCCAGTGGCGTAGTCATTTTTTTTTAATTCATCAAATTCGAGTTATAGCATAAAGTTGTATTTAAAAAAAAAAATAACTACGCCACTGGATTATTATCAAAAAAGTGCCTGAAGAACGTATAAATTATTTTCTTCTAATTTCATAAATAAGCAAGAAATGGCATATAATCAAAATTTGCAATAACGAACTTTTGTTTATAACTCGAAAACAAAAGACAATAGCCAATTTTTGAAAATGCCAAGTTTTTCTCGGAAAAATATATTGAGGATGGGAGATCCATTTTTCCATACCATTTATAGTTAACGAGATTCTCTATTAAAACATCGAAATTTGCCCACCCTGTACATAATTTAAAGTCAAATCAACACGTGTAAAGTATTTTACTTAACAGTTTACAACGTTCATTTAACTATTTGTTGGTATTTAATTCAACAAGTTACAGTGTTCTTCCAATATGTAATTAAATATTGATTTGTGATTTTAAGGCGTACATTCAACCCCCTAATTGTGTTATTCCAACGTTTACTAGTGCTTCAGTGGACAGTGAATATTGTTTGGGTTAATGGTGGAAAGGTTAAAGGAACTACACGTATTCCACTAAACAACATTTTAAAAATGTTCGTGTAACCTTTTCCATCTTTGTTGCAACAAATAGTTGTACTTTGCACGAAGTATGTAAACTATTAAAGGAACCATCATTAATTCAACATTATTTTATGATTAAACCAATACATGCAGAAGGTCCGCCATATATGAGCATCGGAAACGGTTGACACAACTTTTTATTTGTTCATTTAACCATTTCATTTTTTCAGTGTATAAAACTAATACATGCTTGATATTATTTATGACAATAAAAATAAGTCCATAGTTGCAATTATTTTATTTCATATTTATATAGGTGGTGATGTCCGTCAGATGTCCATAAATTGTCCAAAAGCAATACAAAAAGAGTCCATATATGGACCTTTCATTGAGTCCAAATGGACGTCCAGGAGTGGGACATTTGAATAGTCCAGTGGATGTCCATTCGAAGTCCTTCGGTAAAATGCTGGACGTCCTTTGGACAGCCGATATGTCCATGAATGGACTTCCGATGGACATCCAATGGATTGACTTGTGCTGTATGGGTATTAATTATGATAATACATATCAATTAAAAATACATTTTGTTTTATTTTGTAATGTTTTGATATCACAATTCTTATTAATTTCAAAGCCTTTTCCTATTTGGCTGAATACGATCCTGACAACTGTAAAAATTTTATACCGTCGCCATCAAATTTCATGTAGTAACCAAAGACATAACGAAAACATGATATTACGTCATATTTGGTGACGTGCAACTGAAAGGCTATGCAATGAACTATAACCAAATTTTTTCAAATGGAAATGGGCTACTTTTCATTGGGACACCCTGTATTCTTTAAACTGTGGTTAAGTTATAAATCGTATATCAAAGGAGGAAACATTGGCTATACAGTGGCGTTCCAGATATGGATCTTAGGGGGATAACAAAATTGAATATGGAACAAAGTTTTATTGTAAATTAGAATATTCTATTGTATGTAACAAAATCTAGTCCTCTAGTCCAGGAGCTGATATTACATAACTGGTCGATGAATTAGGTATATCATCGACGGTGACTTCCGCACTGGAATCTATTAACAACAAATCTAATAGATGTGATCGTATTTTAAAAAAATTTGTAAGTCCTTTATTAATTAAATTATTGAGTTGAGTATATGCTAGTTTGCTTCTTTTTTAATTATAAAATTACAAAATGATTAAATCAGAGGAAAACGCCGTTTGTAGGTCTAATTAATAATAATCAATATATCATTCATAAATATTCAATAAAATAGAAAAATAAATAGAAAACGATATCTTAAAAATAGTTTGAATATTTTATTGCAACAACAATGTTGCTACAATACCTAAAATATTAAACATGGAGGTACTTATATAATATATATAAATAAAAAAGCTTTGACTAAGAAAACTGAAACTAAAATAATGTAATTTTGAAACTAGGTGTGTATTTTCTTTCTGTTTTTTCTTATTTGTTTTACAGTCTCTAGTATATATTTCGGTTCTCTAATAAGCATACTTCTAGATTTTCTAGAATCTATAATTTCCGGTAAAATACAGTTAAAATAAAATTGACTAAGAACTGGTTTCATGCTTTTTACCCAGAGCCCAGGATAACGATGTATGGTATCAGTTTTTAAACCGTGAGTTGTCCAAACAGCAAATACACAGATCTTCTGGAAATTTTCAGTTACCCTTGCACCTGATAATACCAGTTATGTATTTTATTAATGTCGCTGTTTTTTGACCAAAAGGTAATTTTTTTGTTTGAATACCTTCTTCAGGCGTAAAATTCCGTGCTGAATATGGATATTTAATTTCGACGATGCCTCTGTTATCTATTAGGGCATCCAAAGTAGCGGCCAAAAAGGAACTTTCCTACTCTATGAAAAGACCACATTTTCTAATCGGTTTGCTAATGGTTTTTTGTAATTGCTCTATTTTTTGCCATATTCGCAAGCCGCTGATAAAAATGCCTTTGGGTACAAGCTAGCTTCTACTAGCCACTTACAACTAGTAGTCGACCTCCTTTTACATAGCAATGACTATTGAAATTGTAAATCTCTTATTGAGTACGCGAATGAGTTTAATATTTTGAAAAGGAAGTCCTTTCGCCACCAATGTTAAATAAAAAATATTAGATTATGACTAAAATTAATTTTTTTCTAATAGTAGATGTCCTTATTTATCTAATAGTGAACTTTTAACTATACCTTACCCTGCAAATTTTTGAGAAAAATTTTTTTTAAAAATGTGTGTGTTTGTACAGTGTCTTATGAGAAAGTAAGACTTCAACAACAATTTTCGAATTATAATTAAGTATACTATTATTTATTGATTAAACTAAACTAAAAATAAGGTTTTTGAAATATTTAGGTTTTGTTTTTTACAATAAAATATATAGGTTACCGTGAAATTTATTGAGAAATTAATATTAAAAAATAACAAAAAATTTTCAACTAGGTTACTTGAATTTTTTTTTTAATATTAATTTCTCAATAAATTCCACGGTAACCTATATATTTTATTGTAAAAAACGAAACCTAAATATTTCAAAAACCTTATTTTTAGTTTTTTTCTACTCCATCTAATCAATAAATAATAGTATAATTCGAGAATTGTTGTTGAGGTCTTACTTTCTCGTACTCACATTTTTAAAAAAAAATTCTCAAAAATTTGCACGGTAAGGTACAGTTAAAAGGTTACTATTAGATAAATAAGGACTTCAACTATTAGAAAAAAAAAAAAAATTTTAGTCATAATCTAATATTTTTTATTTAACATTGGTGGCGAAAGGGGTGACGAAAGGACCTTCTTAAATCTGCCATTGCTATCTTTTATGTCTTTTTTTTTTAATGTGAAAACCCCCCCTAAAAACCCCCTTCCTACATTCCGATTTTGTTCAAGAAGCAATCAGCTCTAGAATTTCAGATATTAAATTTTTGGTGAAAATTTCATGAACATATAATTTGATTAGGTATTTAATAATATATTAATAATAAAACCTATCTGAACCTCATTACTTTCAATTTTGTTACAGCCTGATTCTTCTCCAGAATCATTTTTTGATCAGAATCATTTTTTGATGTCTTAATTCGTGTAATCTGTAATTGAAAAATTTATGTAATTATAAGTAGGTATATAAGATTAGTTTTATTTTTTACCTCTTTTATTGAAGGAAAATGTTTACACTGTCGTCTTTTTGTACTTAATCTTAGATTGGCCTTATTTCCACTACGATGAAATGGTTTTTTTTTCTTTTGTAACTTACCCATTTCTAAATTATTTCAAACGTCTTTAAATAATTCGACACGACCACAATAAAATATAAATAATGAACAAATCGCAGCGTACGTAAATAAACTAACTTGTCTCTTGACAAGTCTATCGCAGGAGATCGAATATTTTCTCACTCTAAAGCAGTGGTCGCCAACCTCTCAATGTGTTGAGCTACTTTGTTAATTTTGGAATAAACAGCGAGCTACCCACACGGAAGCCACGTAACGCAACGTAAATGAAATAATCCACAGTTAATTTGTCATTATATGTATTTATTTTACTACTTAACTGGTAATACATAATACATAGGTACTAATAAAAAAACTAATAACAAACTTCTGTAAAAAAGTATTGTTCTTCCCATTCCGAATGAAAGTGGTATGTCTTTACCTTCTTACAACTGCTTGACATAATATTATTTTTTGTTGTTCTCTACTAACCCAACCGCTGGACGTTGGTTACGCGTTCAGTTTTAAACTAAGCGCAATGTCGCCGCACTGTGCGTATTTATCCCGTTCAAAGCAATCCTGATCGTTCTCGAACACTAACGCGCTGGTCCGGCTGGTCGGTTCTAGCCGATTCTAGCTTGATGGCGTTAGCGGCAGATCGCTCACTGCGACGTTGCCGCTGTTTATGTTTAATATTATGACAATTAGATTTTTTTGTGGAATTTTCGGAAGCTTCTCTGATTTTTGCAGTTTGTATTTTTTAAATTAAAACGTTGTGAGAGCTACCAGAATTGTCTCCGCGAGCTACCGGTAGCTCGGTTGGCGACCACTGCTCTAAAGGTACCATTTCGGTAGGCGCGACAGGAGACCATAGAGACGATCCCAAGGACGACAGATGCATGAATATTACGCTCCGTACATTTGGGAAGCAAGGAGACCGGTGACACGACACCCGCAGATAACCAGTCGAGGGAACGATCAGCGTTGCCAGACCTACTGTTTTCAAGTGTAAAATTTCCAACCGCCCGCACCCCCCTGACAATTTTAAGTAAGGGATCGGTTGGAAGATGACTCTGATGAGTATAAAACGAGTCTTTAACAATACCCGTATCCCACGTAATCTTAAGAAAAAATACATTTAATGAAAATGACCGTCCGCACTTATTTTTGTACCTACTCACTTATGTATCAGCTCTGCCAAAAAGATCAGTGAAATTATTTTAAAGTTACTACTGAAGTTATCAAGTTATTAATGTTAGTTTTACCCAACTGGTGATATTAATTATTAAATCACGTAGGATACACGTATTGTATACAAACTCTGTATTTCCTGTATTACTACAAGGTAAATTTTTCAAATTGTAGTAAAATATAAAATACCTATAAAAAAATTTTATATACATAAAATATCATAAAAATCATTTGCATAAAAATTATTTAATGCGGTTCTGTCTAGGCGAGATAATCGTAATCTGTGTAAACACTTTTTTGCACAATTTTTTCTTCGCCAATAATTAGGTATTGACTAGAAGTACCGGCAGGTATTTATAGCCCAATCGGATTAGTATTTTAGATTCTGAAAAATTCGAAGCAGCAATTTTCCTTCGGAATTCGTTGGAGGGGGTCTCTGGTAGTCTAAATTCAAAAAGTTGGGATTCCAAAGTTGTCGTTACCTCCGCCATCTTGATTTAAAGGGTTATTTTTTGTATCTTGAATAACTCATTTATTTTCAATTTTACACGGAAATAAGTTTTTACAAAAGTTATTTAAAATTAAATTTCCTACAATTCTGCTTTTTTTTTGTACGATCGATTTTTTTCGATTTATACCCGAAAAGAAGGGGTGATTTTTTGGTTATAGAATAACTCGTTTATTTTCAATTTTACGAGAAAAATTGTTATAAACAAAGTTTTTTAAAATTAAATTTCCTACAATTCTGTTTTTTTTGTACGATCGATTTTTTTGTATTTATCCCTGAGAAGAGTGGGGGTGAACCTAAGTATTGTATTGTCACGTTTATTATTGATGTTGTACCATTATTTTTTCTGTTTGTTCTTTTGGGGTTTACTGTATACCTGGAATTAAAAAGAAACGTGATAATACAATGATAAGAGTTTACCCCCACTCTTCTCAGGGATAAATACAAAAAAATCGAGCGTACAAAAAAAAAACAGAATTGTAGGAAATTTAATTTTAAACAACTTTGTTTATAACAATTTTTCTCGTAAAATTGAAAATAAACGAGTTATTCTATAACCAAAAATTCACCCCCTCTTTTCGGGTATAAATCGAAAAAAATCGATCGTACAAAAAAAAGCAGAATTGTAGGAAATTTAATTTTAAATAACTTTTGTAAAAACTATTTTCCGTGTAAAATTGAAAATAAATGAGTTATTCAAGATACAAAAAATAACCCTTTAAATCAAGCTGGCGGAGGTAACGACAACTTTGGAATCCCAACTTTTTGAATTTAGACTACCACAGACCCCCTCCAACGAATTCCGAAGGAAAATTGCTGCTTCGAATTTTTCAGAATCTCAAGCCTGTTCTTCACCTAATCCGATTGGGCTATTAGTATAAAGAAGAAATTGAGTGATTAAATTACGTCGCGTAGCTTGATCAAATTTAGTAAATAAAATTAGTTTTTTTTGTTATCCAGTGAGAATATGATGGTAAAAACAAGTGTGGCAGTTGGTTAAGATTTGTAATTTGGTGTGTAATCGCTGACATTTTTGCATTATTGTCGTTTGTGCGGTATTTAGATGTTTTGATGTTTGTGTAGAACTTTTCGACTGTATGAAAGGTGCCTACCTTTGTGGACGGTAAATATTTATTAGCAATAGAGCACATTTGATGCCCTAGAAAAGTGAAAATGAAGGTGAAATATTGCGAACAATAAGGTATGTTTACTATACTTTTTCAGCCTAGTCTTTGTTAAATAATAATTATAATGAATTTGTATTGGGTATGTAATTTTTTGTATCATAACGTCAGGGATGAAATTACATGTTATGTGTGAATAACAATGACAGATATTTATTAAAAAATACAATACAAAACAATAGATTCAAGATCTCTCAAATTATAGAAAAATACAGTATCTATTTATACGAATATATCATATCCAACATATTACAAATCATTTTTTTTAAATAACGCTACTCGTATTTTATTTCTTAAGAACAAAAAAACAAAATTTGCAATGTAGATGGTGACATCTTCACTTATGAAAGGCAAATGTTCTATATACCTATCATACCTAAGGATTTAAATAAATACCTTCAAGATATTTGGTGGTTACAACCTGTGACCTGTGAGACACCTAAATTTTCTTTTTTCATTTATGAATACTTTTTAACGTACCTATGTGAGGAGTTTCCTCAAGTAGATAACCCATAGGTTAACACAGACTGTACTAGTCCAAAGCATTTCCAAAGTTTAGAACAGGATGTGAAGCTGTTTTGCGTTAATTTCTAAATAAAAAGCACATACTACTAGATAACCTACAGTAAAATATTTATTATAAGGAACAGAAAAGATTTTAATAAGGTATTTACAGCTGAATGACCATTTCGGGTCCATAACACTTTAGTGTCACAAAAAGTAAGCCATTTAGAAAGAAAATAGAACCATTTTGAATGTGGTAGAGACTAATTCTTTACAAAAAAGTGCGGATTTTTTCAAAATATAACTATTTTTTTCTAACCTCAATTTTTTTGGAACATGAGTGAATTGTTCGCCGAGTTCAGGTACGAGTTTTGCAAAAATTTGTCAACACTCAAAAAAAAACTAGTTTCTATAGTAAATTTTCGCAAAAAAATAGAAAAACAGCATTTTTCGAGAAAAATACAATGAAAAATTGAAGTGGTCTAAAACCATATATTTTGTTGTATGTAAAAATGCAGTATGTTTACCTATAGAGAGACAACTTAAAAAATATATTTTTCGTCATGAAATGTACCACCCCAAACATTTTTCCCATATTCGCACAAGAAAACATCACTAACAAAAAATTGTATATTTGTTATACTGAAATATCAAAATATTTAAAAAAAATTACGTAACCGAACGCACGTAAAAAATGAATT
>OV651813.1:101773085-101935585 GCA_927349885.1 Psylliodes chrysocephalus
GGATGAGAGATTCCAATTACTTTCTTCTTACTCTAATAATTTCCCCTTTTATTGATAAATTTAAAAATTATTCTGAAGACGAACAATTAGAATTGTGTCAAAAAGTTGAAAATTTATTAAATGACAAAACTCGCAATGAACGAGACACAACTGCTGTGGAACTTGTTAAAGAATTGCAATATTTACAAAATTTTGATGAAAAAGTTATTACGTCTCCAGAAGAAACTTTAAATTATATAACAATTAACAACTTAGTGAATTCTTTTCCTAATACGAGCATAATACTTCTATTTTATTAACAATGCCGGTTTCGGTTGTTACCGCAGAACGATCTTTTTAAAAACTCAAAATAATAAAAAATTATTTAATATCGAACATGGGGCAAAACCTTAGATAAAAGAGACCAGAGATATAACATACACTGGTGTTTAACCTGCGCAAATGTTGCCAATTTCTAAAGAAAGGTTAATGGAGTGGGGGAACTGGGCAGGGACTCGAACTCTGTGACAGGGACCGGACTTTGTTTATTAGCATCATAATGAACTATTAGATTTATTTAAAATATTCGTTTAATGGAATTTTGTATTATGAAATAAATTTAACGTGATTTTTTAATATCAAACAGATGCCACGACATTTTATGTAAAGAGAAGACCTTTTATAGAATATTTCGTTAGCTATTATTTAATATGGACTTTTCTGTAAGAGACTACAGTAAGATGTTGAAATAGAATATTGTTAATCGAGTAAGAAATGGTACTCATTGTCTAAGAGTATTATAAAAAAGCATGTGCGCAGGCGAATACTGCAAATCAAACCTTGTGAGTTGAACATTATATTTTTTCTACGACTATCACATAATATTAAAATTTAGTCAAATTGAGAAAATGCTGTTTTGTATTATAACCTCAGAAAAAGATATATTAAAGCTTGTTTCTTAAGGAATATTAATTAATATAGAGGATGCGTCACATAAAACTCTAGAAATGTATATGTCTGAAACCAGATAACATTTTAAAATTTAAACCTATTAAAAGTCATTTGGTCGCTAGGAGTGGGTGATTATCGAAATAAATTATTGATCATTAATAATAATCGATTATTTTCGATCAATCGATTATTTTCAAACAATCTATTTTTGTTCGTATTTCCTTTAAAATAGACCACTTGATTATCTTTAAAAAATAAAAAAAAAATAGATTAATTAAAAAGCCAATTAACCGATAAATCAGTGTTTACAAAAAATAATAAACGAATTATCGTTTATTTTAAATAATCGATTATTTTTAATTTCTATTTTTTTTTTCGTATTTCCATTGAAACAGATTATTCGATAATCTTTGAAAAATCTAAAATAATCGATTGATCAAAAATAATCGATTAATTAAAAAGTCGAATAATCGATAAATCGATTTTTCAAAAAAAAAAAAGAATTATTTCCTAAATCAATTAATCGATCATTTTTGAAACATCGAAAATAATCGATTAACGGAAAATAACCAATTAATTAAGATTCTACGATAAATCGATTTTCCAAAAAAAAAAAAACTGAATAATTATTGATTATTTACAAATAATCCTTTTCTTTTTTTATATTCCTTTTAAAACTGATTATTTAATTTTCTTTGAAAAATCGAAAATAATTGATTAATAAAAAGCTGATTTACCGATAAATCAATAATTCTAAAAAATAACCGAAATATCGATTATATAATATAACCGATTATATTCGATCAATCGATTATTTTTATATAATCTATTTTTTGTATTTTAAAACAAATTATTCGAATACCTTTGAAAAATCAAAAATAATCGATTAATCTAAAATAATCGATTAATCGAAAATAATCGATTAATTTAAAAAGTCTATTAAACAATAAATCGATTTTTCTAAAAAATCGATTATTTTCAATAAATCGAATATTTTGAATAAATCTACTCTCTTTTTGTAATTCCTTTATAATCGATTATTCCATTACCTAAAAAACGAAAAAAATTATTAAAAATGTTCTAAAAATCAAAAATAATCTATTAAAGATAATCGATTAATTATAACGGATAAATCGATTTTCATGAAAACGATAAATCGATTATTTTTGTAACCCCCATCGGTCGCATGCTTTTATCAGAGCATTTAGCTCCAAAATTTAGAGATTCGGATTTATTGATCCTGTTATCTTTGAAACCGCATTCGATTGTATAATAAATATTGCTAGAATTTAGATTTTTTTAGTAAACGAAGATATTTTTCGAGTTGTTTAGGGGTTTATAATGTAACATTTTACTAATAATATGACTAATTTCCGTAACTTTAGTATTTTTTGCTTATACTAGATCATATATCTAATAAAGGGCTAAAAACCACTTTTAGTAAATATTCTTATAAAACTACTTTTTAAAAACAAAATTTCGTTAGTAACAATGCCTATTTATTTCTTATTTAGATTAAATATTTATTGAAACCCCTTAATGCGGATCTGAAGTATTCAGCTCAAAAAATCATGGCGACTTTATGTCAAAACGTCAACAAATATTTACCGCTGAAAACGAATATATTTCTTATTTTTCATAACATTGACACATATTATTTGTATATACAATTTTTCACCATATATCGTGGCATTTTCAACTTGAAATTGAATAACTAAAACACTTTAAATTGCTAATAACACCAACAAATAATTCAAAAACGGCGGTCCATAAATGATTTACTCACGCGGAGACAAGCAAAGAATAGAAATTTCGGAGCAATTCGGGTGGCGTCGTGAACACAATGATTTTTAATTGGTGGGTTACTTAGGTTTGGAATAGACAACATGCGCAATGTGCAATGTTACATCTCCGGTCTCTTTTATCTAAGGGCAAAACCGACTAAGTAATCATGCTTTTATTTCAATAGAATCAAACCAGCTAAAAGAATTAGGCACCGAAGATTTAATTAAACAATTTGCAAAAATTAAATCACGAAAAGCTCAACTCATTTAGCTAAAATTTTAATAACAATACCTAATATCTGGATATTATATTAACCTTTAAAAGGTGACATGTTGCAATATTAAAATAATATATTGTATTGTTTAATCAGTTTTGTCCTGTGATATATAAACGAGTATTTTTAATGTTTTAAATATTTTTTTTTATTTCTTGTGATTTTGTATTATATATTACATTTGAAACTAAAATACAAAAATTTTGAGTTGTAATACTGTTATATATATATTATATATTTCTGTTTTCTACAAATTTTTAATTATCTTATGTACCTCAATAAGAAAATACTTGTATGGCTTGTACTTGTAAAATATAAAAATAAAAATAAATTTTGGAAAATACTTTTAAAAATTATTTTTCAATAGTGGAACTTATCTGTACTCATATATGAACGTAATACAAATTTGGGCCATTATTTTAAATTTGCACAAGGACGCTAAAAGTGCTGGGCGCGGGCCTGTCTACAACGTTGTTTTAACTTGATGTCCCAAAAAAAACTTAATATAATTATTCCGGCCTTGCTATAACTATTTTTCTTGTTGAAATTCCAAGTTTAAATAAAACTTTAAGATATTAATGTTTTGAAAAATATAATTTCCAGGGAAATTCACCTAAACCTTTTAGATTAGATTATAGACAGGAGCGTAATCCTGTTGGCGCCACCATTCTGATTTTCGCCCATCCCCCTGACTTCGTTCCTAAATAAAATTATACTTTGCATTCATTTTGTTCTTATCTGCAAATTCTCAGAAAGGCTCAAGTGATAATTATTTGCTGATCCTTTTCGAAAAAGTCAACGCTCCTCCAGAATAATCCGCTTATTCCTCTTGTGTACAAATATAATGTTTATTAGAGAAAGTACGTACTCTCGGGATTCGTAATTACAAAGATATGCCATTAAGACGATTAGAGTTTATTCTTGAAAGTGGTAAGTCGATTTGATCAGTCTTTGTCAAATGTTGTAGATTTGTCATGTATTTAATATAATAAAAATGTTTGTCCAATTATAGAAAAAGAACATAAAAAATTAACTTTCAGTAGTATTGAATAAAAATAATAGAGAAACATTAGAATTGAAATTGAATAAATATTGGCTTCACTGAGGATCACTACTTCATATTCAATATTTTATGGATGCACTTATCGTCTTATTTTCATCTTAACTTTACTATTTTGAAATATATACAGGATGTTTCATACATTGTCTTTTTTTAATTAGAGAGATGAGTCCCCTTTAAATATCAAGTACGTATCTGTTTTGTTTGGAAATTATCAAGCATCTCTGCTTTGCAAAAACAGTACGACGTTATCTAAAAAATAGCAATTGAACGTTTGTGGGTACTAGATTAATAATCCATAGATGGAATTTAAATATTTTAAAATAAAGAAAAACAAGAAAATCAAAAGGCCATCTTTTAAAAAATAATATGATCATTTCGGTCTGGAAAAAGACTATTCCCTCGGCCAATACCGCAACAGGCATTGCATTATATCCAAACAAAAATAGCGGAGATAGAAAATTATAATTCTTGCTTATACAATAAATTATTGGAATAGTATTGTTACTAGTCATTACTGACTAACCTACAATTTTAATCTAAAAATCTTACAAACTAAGTACTTATCTAAGAAGTCCCCATTGGGCTGTCTTAATTGTTTCTATAGGAAAGCATCACAAGTTGGCGTGAACAAAAAAAAAAAATGGAATAGTCATATAGCGTTCATTCAAAATCAGACATGTCTACTTTTTTTACAAATTTCGAATATTTTGTCGGTTGGAGGCATCTTGTTGGTACGACAGAATAATGCTCTACAATTGGAGAGCGACTCGATTGAACAAAGTTTTAGACAGTTTTGCTTACAGTTATCTCACCTCATTCCACAATGGACTATTCTGCTTCGATATAGCGTGTGGACACTGGATTGACATTTTCATGAAGAAATATTTTTAAGTCTCATATGTTTTTAAAATGTATGGACTTTGAACGCAGATGTTTCATTGCTAAACAAGCTTTGGAATGCCAGTACTATCTTGTGTACATGTCCGGCATGGGAATGCTATGTATAAATTAAGTGATTGTATTATGAAACACGGTGCTGTGAAGTGGGGCTACAAAAACAACACTAGTAGCATTTTCAAAGAAAAGAAAACTTAATCTCAAAACCGTTAAATTAGACAGAATGATAGCCTAACCCTGGACAACAAACTTCTCTGGAACACACATAAGCAGGAAGTAGTAAATAAAGTTACAAAAGCCCTAATGGTATGCAGAAACATTGCCGGTAAACGATGGGGATGTAACCCAAACATACTGCGATGGATGTTTACTGCAATAGTGAGACCAATCATCACTTACGGGGCTATAGCCTGGAGTAACAGAACTAGTTTAGTTACTAGTTTATATCTCAAAATTACAAAGACTAGCCTATGTTTGCATCACCGGTGCAATGAGAACCTGTCCTATGGCCGCAATGGAGGCGATCTTAAACTTCATCCCTCTACATTTGATGATAAAGATTGTTGCAAAAAGGACACAATATAAAATAATTAGAAACGAAGTAATCAGACGAAAGTCTACTTGCTTTAGGACTAAAGATACCTGAGACATGCCCCAGGATGAAATGCTAAAGAAGTACAGTTTTGTGAAAAACTTCAAAATCACAGAGCTAGGCTACAAGAAATAATGCAGCCAAGAATCTATCGCGCTTGCAACCGAAAGACATGCTATTCAGTGGTATACGGACGGTTCCAAAACCATAGAAGGAACTAAAATAGGAGTGTATGGGCCGAGAACCAAGCACTCCGAAAGCTTGGGAAAATACCCAAGCGTCATCTAGGTGGAAATTTACGCCATCGAGAAGTGTATCCAGTTTAACATCGAGAGCAACTATCATTGACAAGAGATTATCATCATGTCCGATAGCCAAGCAGCCATCAAAGGGCTGAGCTCTTACGTAATCAGCTCAAAAATAGTCTGGAGATGCCTAGAACAATTGAATGAGTTAGGCGAGAAAAATAGTCACTCTTACTTGGGTCCCGGAACATAACAAGGTAGAGGGAAATGAGATTGCTGATAGTCTTGCAAAGGAAATGGACTCAAACACCCTTTGTAGGACGTGAGCCGTTCTGCGGTATCAGCAGTTATATATTATCAGGAGAGATTAAAATAGAATTGGGCAGTAGAAGAACCGATAATTGGAACACAGGCTTAGATACTTCTGGGTTAATATAACCAGAAAAGATTGGAAGTCTGCATCTGCCTAAGCAAGAACAGGTTACGTATTGTAACAGGGATCCTTACTGGACATTGCCGACTATGAGGATACCTTAGTAAACTGAGAGTAGTAGAGGATAGTGAGTGCAGATTCTGCGAGGAGGAGGACGAAACCTCCATTCACATTCTGAATGTATAGCACTCCAGAATCCAAGGGCACTATAACTAGGAGGATATCAAATAGAAGAGGGAGATTTAACTAACTTGAAGCCACTCCAAATCCTACACTTCCTCGAGAAGCTAGGTTTGGAAGGGTCGTCATAGGCATTGAGACATTTTCTTGGTGCATTAGCGACAGAAGGGAGCACAATAGATCTTTTAAGTCGTAGTGTATTAACACCCATTCCCAACATAACATAACATGACATATCATGAAATTTAGATATCCAGATTTAAAATAAGTTTCAGCAAATCGGTTAAAACAAGACATGTCCAAATTTTATTTGTAAATGTGTGTATTGTATTAAGTTTTTAAACTGTACTCCTTTTTTAAAATTATATTATATTAAGTATAATATTAATATCATATTATTCTATACCATCTCATGATTTGGGTAATTTTAACTTTAAGGCCCTACGACTAAACAGTTTCTTGTGTTTTACTCTAAACTAGGGAAACTGGCCTAAAATGACGTACCTTTAGCAATAACGTTGACAAAACTTAAAAAAAACGTTAAGCATCCATTTAGAGTTTAATGGGGTCGTTGGTTTATCCCGCTTCCTGTTAAAGGCACAAAACCTTGAACTTTTGCATTTTGAAGCAATGACATCCAAATTAATAAAAAACTGTGCATTTTGTCATTTTAGGCTTTTACTAGGATAAAATGACATAGTCATAGAAAGACTATAGAAAAAGTTAAAAATAAAAAATTAAGAAGCATTACAAAAGAGTTTTATTTTAAAAACCAAAGTAAACAAAAGTAAACGGGTGAACATACCCAACTAGAATGTAAAAACAGATTAAGACTTTAAAAAAAAAAAACAACAAAAATCAGTCGCAAAGTTCGGAAGTAAAAAAACTTTATTTGGGGGGGGGGAAACACCAGCGCATTCTATCTGATTCCACTTTTTACATTTTTGACACCGCAACCAAAGCTCGCCTGGTCTCGACTGGAAATTAAGGCTATCATTTTTAATTCCAGCAAATGGGTATTGGGTTTCTTGTTCATCTTCATCGTCCCACAGCTTGACTTTAACCTGGTTACATTTTGTTCGTCGCTCCAAGACTAAACGTTTCTGTTCCTCTTTAGCTTCTTACTCTTCTTCCAAGTTTGGTATTGCGGTAAGCATAACCGTTCCTTGTCTTTTGCGCGTTGTTCATTTAAAAGACGTGGAAATCTTTGCTATTGGAATTATACTCTCTACGGAAATTCGACTACAGTCTAGTATACCTTCTTTATTTGGAGTTATCTAAGAGATATTTTTGATGGTCCAGGCATGTCCGTAATCTCAATAATGTCTGATGGTGGCGGGGGTGTGAGTGGAGGCTGGTGGTCACTGTGATTCATTTTTGTTCAGGAATGTCAGTTGTTAAAGAAGCAGCAAACATCCAACCGGGAAAAATATTTGCGTTAAATGGATGGATTCCAGTTTTTTTGAACCCACTAACGGAACTTTCCATGAATGCACTACTTTCATAGGTTTCAGCAAATAGCTTTCCTACTTGAAAAGGAGTTACAATTCGACCAGGATTATTCTTGAGCCACTTTGTAATTGCTTGATTAGAAAAAGTGGATAATGGGCCGAAAAATGACACGCCCAGGGGTTGTAACCGGTGTGTGCAGTGTGGTGGAAAGCAAATTATTACTACTCCATTTTCTTTAGCCGTCGTAATTGTTTATGGCAGTAGGAGACTTTTATTATTTTAGGATGAGTGTGTAAACTTTATAAAATGCTTGAGCCACACACAAAAAAGGTCACCCGTCATCCAGCCCGATTCTTGATACAAACCCAATGTCCCAGCTGGTGCATCATCAATTAAATCAGAGCTGGTGGTACAAAATTACCTACTGAATTCATGACACAAACTAAAGTAGTGTGTGCCCCCCGTTCCGCACTCGTGATGGCACCAACCTGCTTTCTGCCTTTCGTGGCCATTATTTTTTATGGACATTGAACCGTGGAAAGCGCTGACTCGTCTACGTTATAGATACGGTCAAATTTGATACTATATTCCGCCACAGTACGTTCCAGTATACTAAAATTTTTTTCAACTTGCGGCCTATTGAAACGGTGCGCACGAGCCGCTGATGTGGCTTCGGGAGTTCCAAGTGAAATGTCTGGGTTACGTGTTCTAAAGCCCAAAAGCCAGAGTCAACAACCCATTTTATTAATTTTATTAATTCTGTGGGGTAACTGGTTCTTTTTAGCTAACTGAAATGCCAATTGCTAGTGATGCCGCGAGACGAGAAATTCTCGAACGAGACGAGAGAGACATTTTCTCTCGAAAACAGATCTCTCGACGAAAATTTCTCGTTTCTCTCGAGCTCTCTCAGGCTCTCTCGAACAAATTTCTCTTTGCTTATTTGAAATTTTCAATTGCTTGTCGTAACTTAAAAGTTTAACCTATTAGATTTCAAAATAGTCAAAAAGTTAACTATAACACACCTATTCTATATATATATTAAATAGTAACAAATAATACTTGTGTTATTAGGATTTTATAAATAGTGATTTATAAGAAAAAATATTTCTCATTTCATTTATTTAAAATTTATACAAGCATTTCTTATATTTAACCCATTCTGTTTTTCTGTTGTTATTTTTAAAGATAAGTTGAAAATTTTTAAGCATTTTTTCGGAAAACTGTCAAAGAAAAGGTTACACACGAAAATTGTACCCTCCACTATTTTAACTTCTAAATGAAAATAGATAAACAAAACAAAAACGAGGTAAAACTCAAGAGATATTATATTTTTGTGATAAGATGCACTTTACTTGGGACACGTAAGATAGAGGGAGTTACTAGCTTTACATTTTCTAATGGAAAGGTCATGTGATACCTCATTTGAAATATGTTTTCTATATTTTTACGTTCATGTAAACAGATGTAGGTTTTTATGTTTTTACAGAAATTACATAAAATAAATTCATAAAGTAGATTAAATTCTGTTTTTATTTACCATTTCAACCTCAAAGGATCATTACTGGAGGTATAATGCTTATAAATGCTGTTTTTTAAAATAGTATACAATGGATAATTAACATTTTGGCTAGTACAGAGTAAATGTCAGTATCTTTTATAAATTTAAGTAATTTTTTACTTAGAGGGATTTAACACTGCACAAATGGCAATTTTTTGTAGCTGTTACTTTGTTCTAATACAGATATGGTCTGCGCCTTTACTAATAAGTTACATTCTTGATAACTCTCATATTAACAATTATTGTTTATTACTAAGGAAACGCTTCTTGTATTTACTAAAATAAATTAATTAAGAATATCAAAGGTGATTTAAAAACCACTTGACGTATTAAATTTTTCATAAGTTCTTGGCAAAAAAAACTTCAAAAATTATCTTCTAACATTATCTAACATTTCTAGGATTATTGCGGCACACGAGGATTATCAAGAATGTAATTTTTGTAAAAACAATAAAACAGTTTGCTTGGACGTAAATATAATCAAAATATCTTTCAGATGAGGTATTACATGACTTTACTTTCCATTAGAAAATTTAAAGATTGTAACGCCCTTTATTTTACGTCTTAAGTAAAGTGCATCTCATTATAACAAAAATATCATAATGTTTCTCTAATTCACATCGTTTTTGTTTTATGTCTCTATCTTCTTGTATTTTGACTTCCAATTTAACCTCTTCCCCCCCTCCCCAACTAACTTAAAAGACAAAGTTTTTTCGTTTTTAGTTAACGCCTAATCAGGGCCACTTATTACTTCAAATTTCAATTGTAAAACGACTGTCACAGATGGAACAGACAGAGAGACATAAGTGTGGGTGCTAATGCGCAAATTACTTGAAAAATTCTTTGCTTTTGTTTTAAAAATTTTACCATTTTTTCATGTTTGGTCTTTTTCAAATTTAAATTTGATATTGTTTTATCATGATAGAAACGAGACGAGACGAGACAAGACAAGAGAAAGGCTCTCTCGAGCGAGAGAAGTGCCTTCTCGCATTACTTCTTTTGTGTTCAACCCAAACATGCACCTTTCCAATTTCTTAATATGTTCTACTATTTTGTGCTCAAGTTCTTCAGAAAATGGAGGTTGGTAACGCCCTAAGCCTTTCTTGAAACCTTTTATATTTTTTATTTTTATTTTGTGCTCTATGAAGGGTCTACTCTGCAACTTTTTCCAATAATAATATAATATAAAACATGCATATTTTGTTGCTGTTTTCTTTTACTATATCTAGTTCTTCATTTTAATATATGATCTTTTATTATTTGTTATGGGGAAGAAATTTATTGTTAATTAATAAAAAATTATCATAAACACTCAAAATCTGAGGTTGAATGTTACATGTGTTCGGTAAAACAATTCCATGAACAAATTTATGTTTAAATTCAATGAAACTTTATTTAACCCTGAAACGAAAGAACAATAAACATTAAAAACTACTTTTTAGAAAGAACAATTGTTAAAAACATAGTTATTGCGTATATAATTTATTTTATTGATGTTGACTTCATTACTGATGTAAATTTTGTCATGTATTATATTTTTACTGTCTATTATGGGTTTCAATCTTTTTTCGAAAACTTTAGATAGGTCATAGGGGTTAAGTTTAATATTTTGTATAGAATAAACATATAATTTTTAATTGTGCAAAGAAGGAAACCTTTTTGGTTAGAAAGCCCGGATATTTTATTTTTGTGTTTGGAAGACGTATACTTACGAAAAAAAATTTTTTTTTCAAATGCGGATTTATTATAAACGGCATTTTTTCCCGAAACTAATGTACCTAACTATACATTTAATTTGAGAATTTTATAATAAAATTAAAAGTATTGCAAAAAGATATTAAATGAAATATTACGTTGATCTCTTTCAACCTACTTTGTCACATTATTGGGAAACATCGCATAAATACCTAATCTTATATGCGACGCTTAACGATGGGTCATTAAATTTACATTTAAAAAGAATTTTCATTTGTCAGGGCCTCACCACGCTGCTCGAGCTATCTTTCCGAGGTCTACAACAATTTCGTGTTTTTACGTCCATTGAAAATTCAAAGATGCTAAACGGTCTGTGCCAAAAGCGGGATCAGTATTTATATTTTTCCCGCTTTATCCTTGAGTACGAGGAAGTGAACGCTGGGAACATTTATCATTTTTTGTACGACCGTGTAAAGGTTTTTGTTATATTTAGATATGTATCTTTAACCTGGGTACAACGATTTTGACACGTTGCAGAACGCTAAACATATTATGTGTAAAGGAAATAAAGACATTATTGAAGAAATTTTCCATACGTTGAGAATATAAATGCTTGTTGAAATATATTATTTTATAGTAACATACCGATGCACTATGGTTTCTAGGAAGGAATTTTTGGCCAAAAGTGATTTTTTTCAACTCTAAGTAGGGGAGGGTGAGCCACGTTCAGACATTTTTAACATTTTTTTTGTGTGGCAGCTACACTTTAAAGAATTTCAAAACTCCAATCATGTTTTAGGTTCTCAAATTAGTTATAAACCATAATCAAGTATTAGAATTCAAATACAACCAGTGTAGTTTTATTTTTTGAATTTTCTTTAAACGAATGATTTTGTCGCAAGGTGGCCCATACAATGGGCCACTTTGAGACACGCTAAAGGTTACCTTGAAACAGAGTAAAAACTAAATCAATGCAAGGAAACAATGTATATTTATTATTATTTATTATATGTATTCAACGAATTTCAACATTATCGAAATTGATACCAAATAATATGTATGATTGTTGCCTTTTGATGCCACCACAGTTAATTGGTGGTGGCAGAATGCATTTAACATCAGTTTGTTTAACTAAAGAAACGTCTTCGATTATGGGAAATATAAAAGAGTTTTTGATTTTTGTACTGTAACTCAAAATCAGTCTCTTGGATGCTAATAATTTTGCAGTCTACGAGGTAAGCGCCAATAATTCCCGGCCTGACAGAGTTGCAGATATTTTATCAGGATAAAAGTTTAACATTTTAGGTGACGAAAATTGAGTACAGAGCGGTTATTACATTTTTAACAAAAGAAGGGCTTACACTTTATCATCATCATCATCTGAATTAGGGCGTGGTTTAAAGCCCACTTATACTGCAGCTCTAGGCTTATTGTACCCCTCACAGTTTTTATCCCATCAGATTGATTTTCTTGATGAATTCAAGAATATGTCTGATGGGCGCTTTCGCGATTTCTTCAGGTTCCGGATATTGTACCCCGAAGTACCATTCCCGTTCTCATTTAAGGTTTCGGCAGTAGCATAGTATGTGAATAGGAGTTTCGTCCTCCTCTTCACATATTCTGCATAGGGAGTCATCAGATATCCCTAAGAGATTTAGGTGTCTTCTAAGGCCGCAGTGTCCCGTAAGGAGTCCTATTACGGCATTGAGTTCGCTTCTGCTAAGGTTTAGCAGTTGACGTTGTCTGCTCGTGGATGGCTCCTCTATGAATCTTTTGGACTGCCTAAGTCCAGGAAGTTCCATCCAGAGCCTATGGCGTTCTCTTTTTATTTGTTCCTTTAACACCCATTTAACATGTTGGTATGAGATACCACATGTGGGTTCTGGTCCAATAAGAGTTTTTCCAGCTCCCTTCCTTGCTAGGAGGTCTGCTTTCTCGTTTCCAAACACTCACTCATGTCCAGGCACCCATTCAAGGGTAACCTTGTTATGTTCTGCCAGAGCCTGGAGGGATTGTTGGCAATCAAATATTGATTTAGATTGTACTTCTACCCTTTTTAGTGCTTTAAGGGCTGCCTTACTGTCTGTCATGATAACGATTCTCTTATCTCTAAGAGAATCATTTAGCATGACTTTGGCGCCGGCATTTATTGCTGTTACTTCAGTCTGGAAGACTGTTGTCAGTGACCCCAGGTTCAAACTAATTGTCCTCCCTGAGTTCACATGGTAGATCCCAGCTCCTGTGCTGTTTTTCATTTTCGAACCGTCTGTATACCAGATTGATTCGTTTTGTTTTTCCCTTTTTTCCCGGCTTTTGGCCCTTTCTGGTATTTGAATATCAAAAGGTTTCCTGAAGTCGTGAGTAATGGGCGTTCTATCGGATGGCATTAGGTGACGAAAATTGAGTACAGAGCGGTTATTACATTTTTAACAAAAGAAGGGCTTACACTTAAAATTATTAAAGAAATACTCGATGGCGTATATGGCCAAAGTTCCCCTTCCTATTCGGTAGTGAAGGAATGGGCAAAACGTTTTCGCAAGGGTCAGGAATCAATTGTAGATGATGAAAGAACTGGACGGCCAGTGGAAGTGATAACGGAGGACAAAGTGGCCCTTGTGAAAAACCTGGTGCTAAGTCACCGACGTTTGAAGGTCAATGAAATTGTAGAAATGACCAAGCTTTCTGATACCACTGTTCGCCGAATCATCCATGATCATTTGGGTATGCATAAGGTTAGTGCAAGATGGGTGCCCAAACACCTTTCGGCGATTCAGAAGCAACGTCGTGTCGAGTGATGTAATGAAGTCAATTTTCATTATTATTATTATTAATTAATTCCGGGTATTAATTTCGATTTTCAATTAATTTCAACTTCGTGGATATGCCCTGTATATCATCAGTTTTATCGCTGTTCAAACCATCGTCGAGGTACTGTGCCTGCGCGCGTTTTAATGGTGGGATTTTCTGATGTAGTAGGGCATGCGACGACTAAACGTGGTCCGAGATTGAATTGAAATTTTTAGTTCCTAATATACCGATTTATCGAACAGACTTGCTTTTACCCGAGAATACCGATCAAGGAGAAGCGACAGCTTGGTGTTTTCAGTGGACCGTTTTGTAACGCGCATGTGCGAAAATAAGTTGTGTATCACTCAAAATTATGTTATCTGTCAAAGTCAGTCCAAGTTGTGTTTAGTACGTGAGCAATGTTAAGTGATATTTTTTGGTGTTTGTTTTGTGTAGTAATAAGATGAAGATTTTTACACACTTAGGTATCCTAATACAGATATAAAATGTGCCAAAAAAGTTATTAGGAAACTAAGAATTTTATCACATGCATAAATATTAAGTATAATGATTTAATCATTTTTGACATTTTTATTTTCATATGTAGGTATTGTATTTTGTGAAATATATGTTTTTCTTCTTTTAAATAAATTTAATAAACAATGAACTGCAGATTTTGTTTATTTTATTTTAAAATTATATTTAAAAAAATATAATAAATTCGCGTATTTCAATTAGGATTGGTCAAAGTGGGCAAAATCCCTTTATTATGGCTAAATTGTAAGTTACAATTATGTCAATATAAAGATGTTTTGCCCATTCATATTTACATTTATTGAATGAATCAACTGGAGTTGATTTTGGAAATATTGGTGCATACTTAAATAAGTACTATTTCTAAAAATTCGTCTTTGCACACATAGTCCAATGGACGTCCACTTTAGATCTATTTGAGGGTTAGGACGTCCATATCCGGGCATCCAGTGTACGTCCGTTTATGCTAATTAAATTGACAGCTGAATATCGTTACCCAGGGAACGTCTGTTTTTGGACTTAATTTTAAGTTCAGTAGTATTTTGACGTCCAGTGGACGTCCATCTTAGGTCATTATTTATTAAGCCTACCAGATAATATCCATCTATATAAACTTCTTTTTTTTAATATAACTGGTCATTAAAAATTGACAAATTGAATCTATTACATTTCATTCTATCAGCGGAAGTTTGAAATCTTATTCAATTATAATTAATTATATAAAAAGTTTTCAAGTGGTTCCTCGTCTAGCGATTGAAAGCGTAAAACGATAATGGATGTGTCGTGAGTTCGATTCCTGCTCAGGTCAAGCGATTTTTAATAAAAAATAAATAAATGGTGTATAGCGATTTGCGAAAATAATAAACAAATTATTAATAATATAAAATAGTGTGTGGTGAGTTGCGGTTCTGTAAAAAAGTGGGGATGTGGTCTCAATGAGTACTCGACGTCCAAATATATTCCAGAATTGGACGTCCTCTGAATGGTCAAAAGTGTGCCATTTGTATACTTCACTGGACGTCCATTGGATGTCGGAAGTCCAGAAAACTCATTTTTGGACGTCTAGACATCCAAAATTGTATATCGAATGGACGTCCAATGGACATATTTATATTGTCTGGGTAATAGCCAGGCCAGGTATTTAACTCTAAATACATAAACCTTAAATGACATCTGGTTTAACTTGGCGAGAAAATCCTTGTTTCTACAGAAATAAGTGATAAACTTGAAAGTACTTTTAATATAATATAAATCTAGAAATTATAAAAATATGTAAGTACTTTTTAAACCTAAAAGCTTTGAAAATATATGCACATTGCAATTATTTAGTTAAACCTCTCAAACTTAATGTCTTTCTAATTGTTACCTAAATTTTTTTGACACCCTTAATTTTATTTACCTTATTTTTAGTTAAGGAAAAGGTAATTTAATTTAAATATGGGGCTTTTATTACATTTTTAACAATAAATAAACCAAATATTGAAACAAATTTTACAGATAAATTATAAAATAATAAACGTCTTTTACTTTTATAATAAATAATTAATTATTACATAATGAAATATATTTTGGTGCCGAAATTTCAGCATTGCTATTAACCCTAACTACTTCAATGTAATTAAATCACATTGCAACATTTGCGCATGGACTATAACAACAATTTCAGATAATTTGCCAAACTATTTCGCTCAGTGTAAAAAATTAGCATGTTTTCTCAGCGTGCTAAGTTGTGTATCAGTCAAAGTCATACTGTGAAAAAGGTACATCCGATATCAAAGGCACCGACAGCTACTGTCGCTTCTCCTTGATCGGTATTCTCGGCTTTTACACCGTCAAATCCAATACTCGATAAAACGCTAAATACCTACGATCCCGAAAATTTATTTCACGCCGCGAGGTAAAGTTTGTTGATAGTTTTTTTTTTTTTTTGATAATTTCTTTCGTGCCCGAGACTTTAAGCCGTGCTATTTGAAACCGATTTAATTTTATTTATTCCGTGTTGAGTTAGGATTTCATTTGTTTTGATTTAAAAATACTTTAATTTATTCTTGTTAGAATACACCGTTCTTTATAAATTTCATTTTAGTTTATTTGAAGGCTTAACCGTTAATTAATTTATTTTTCATTTAATCATAAATATAGTCTTATAGTTAATTTTTCCTACTACTGGAAATTTCCGTTAATAAATAATACATTTCATTTTAGTTTATTTAAAGTTTTGAGCGTTAAACAATTTATTTTTTTTTATTCAATCGTAGATATAGTCGTATAGTTAATTTTTTCTACTACTGGAAATTTCCGTTAATAAATAATACATTTCATTTTAGTTTATTTAAAGTTTTGACCGTTAAACAATTTATTTTACATTCGATTGTAAATATAGTCGTATAGTTAATTTTTCCTACTACTGGAAATTTATGTGAATAAATTATAAATTTCATTTTAGTTTATTGGAAGGCTTAACCGTTCATTAGTTTATTTTTTATTTAATCGTAAATAGTCTTATAGTCAATTTTTACTACTGCAAGAAATTTTCGTGAACAAATAATACAGTTTATTAAAACATTATCCAATAAATAATTGATTGGAACTGTTTGGGAATTGCCTAATGTTTTGATTGGTTATATTTGTAGAATTGCGACGAGGCATTTTCTTTTGTTTTATTCTCCGAACTGCAAATTTTAAGAAAATTTAAATAGCATCATTCCCAGTTTGAAGCGGCTCGTGATTACGATCGCTTCATCCAGAGATAAGGTGTTATCCCGGCTATTAGTTCATTCTATATCTAAAAATTCATTTGCGTTAGGTCTCCGTTATTTCAACAGAACTAAAATAGTATCATTCCCCTGTCTGAAGCGGCTCGTGATTACGATCGTCTCATTCAGAGATAATGTGCTATCCCGGTTATTAGTTTATTTTCCGTCTGAAACCCTCATTTGAGTTAGTCTCCGTTATTGTAAGTGAACTCAAATAGTATCATTCCCCTGTCTGAAGCGGCTCGTGATTACGATCGCCTCATTCAGAGATAGTGTGCTATCCCGGTTATTAAATTTGTTTTATGTAAAACTCCGTTATTCAATTGACATTAAATAGTATCATTCCCCAGTTTGAAGCGGCTCGTGATTACGATCGGTTCACTCAGGGATAATGTACTATCCCGGTTGTTAGTTGGTTTTATTTTCGAACCACTAGTGAGTAAACCTCTTATAGGGTCCCGGTTTCAGCTCTGGAATTAGTATTATCCCGAACCTGTCTCCTCGCATTCTCTGCAACCAATATTATATTTTGTTTTACTGAAGCATTCAATTACATTTGATTGTAAATACCAATTAGAAAAATTAACAGTTAATTTTGCTACGACCGAAATAATACTGCCGAATGAAATAGTAAATTGCATTTTTAACTCAACAACAGAATAAACAATTCAATAATAAACTTTTACTGCGACCGTGATAATTATAAGTATTGATTTCATTTTTTTCCTTTACGTCTGATTGAGACTATTTGAAAGTCATTTCCGTCCGTTTTGTTTGTTTATTTTTGTTCAGGGTTTGTACATATTACCGTGAGGGTGGGCGTTGAAATATTTAATTTATTTTTTTTATTTGTAAATAGTTAACCAAAATATATGTGTCAATGTTAACCTGCCGTATTACTGGTTGTTAATTCCTAAATTTATTTCCCCCTTATATTTCAGCTAGTGATTAATTCTGTACCAGCCCAAGCAACGATTAAAGCCCGTTACTTGTGGCCTACTATTACCTGTGTCTAAGTAACCTTTGACCCCTGGAATTTTTCATCTCCATCTGTAGCTACCCGAGTACTTTCGACGCCGTTTCGAGAGTTTGTGGAGTAAACCATTACCAAAAATCTGGCGCTCGAGAACCGCCCGTAACCAGCGTCATTCGTAAGGAACCGTTTTCTCTGTGGCGAGAAAACCCCTTACAAATTTGGCGCCCGAGCAGGGACCTGGTTACCTGGTTACCTAGTTACTTCCCGATAGGTAATCCCTTGCTATTTCCGCCCTGACACCGTATTCGATATTTTTTTCTGACTTGCTTTATTTTTTTTCTTAACCCCGTCTCTTTCAAATCCCTGTACGCATAGTACGTAATCTAGTCCGGTCCACTGTAAATCAAAACTTTTTTTTTGCCGTCTTTATAGCCAGTAATAAACCAGATAACATTGACTAGCCGTAAGAGTAGAGTAAATTAGAACTTGATAAGCCGTTCACTATTAAGTACTACCGTTTCAACGCCGCCTAGATACCTTTTTTTTTTTTTGTAAATATTTTTCTTGCTTAAACCCCCTTCCGTAATAACAAAAACCCGTCCGCGTTCGTTTCTTCTTTGAGTTTATGTCCGAAACAACTGCCGACGACATCTGGAAAACAGACACGGAAAACGACTTATCTACGGAACTAAGAGTACCGACCGCCGAAACATACGAAACAGACACATCAGAACCAACAGAGGTTCCATCTACGACCACTACCCAAGTATCCTGGGTATATCTATTAAAGAATCCAGATATCACCAAAGAACTAGAAAAGAATAAACTCGCTGTCAGTGGCACTGTGCAGGAAAAGAGGAAACGTTTGGTTTCGTTTCTGCGACGCATAAATACAAATTTGGCAAGTGAACCGCTTGGTGAAATAGCACAAACGACAATGACACCCCCACCCGCCGTTACCCTTGAGCCAATAAAAGTCCACGATTGGAAGGTCTCTTTTGGAAACCGAGATGATCCAGTTGCTTTCCTAGAAAGACTAGACGAAATATGTGCTGCAAAAGGAATTGATAAAGACCGACTGCTCCCATGTTTACCTGAATTACTCTCCGGAGACCCAGCGTTATGGTTCAGAAGTAATCGTACCTCCTGGAATACATGGGAAGATTTTGAAACTATTTTCCGAACTTTCTTTTTCCCAATTAATTATCAAATCGACTTGGGGGTCGAAATAAGCCGAAGGTTGCAGCGTCGAAATGAAAGCGTAACCAGCTACGTCATTGACTTGCAAACCTTGATGAGGAGACATGGCAAGCTAGATAAGGATCAACAGTTAACCTGGCTATACCGAAATCTGCTCCCCGAATATCGTCAGCAAATCCGAAAGACGGATTACTCCGATGTCATTACTTTTAGTCAAGTGGTCCGAGAATTCGAACTTCTAAGGAAGGAATTACAGGGCATTCCGTCAGCTAGCTCCGCTCCGAGGAATACCGCTCCCCGTTATCCTTTACAATCCGAGCCTATCCGAAACTCCGTTCACGAGTCTACCCGATTTAAACCATCCGAGTCACCCCGCTATTTCCCGTCCGATCCATCTCGATTCTACCAAGCTAAGACACCAATGACCGACAATAAACCCGTTTCCTCACCTGTCCCCACCGTCCGTAATCAGCCGCAAAGATTTGAACCACAACCATCCACCTCACGTGGAGAAGTGTTGTGCTGGAGATGTGGACAGAAAGGACATTTGAGAACCCATTGTCAGAATCCAGCAAGGATATTCTGTTCCCGGTGCCAAAAGGAAGGCGTATTGTCAAAAGACTGTCCGTGTAGCCAGTCGGGAAATGGGACAGGAGCTGTAAGGAAGGGAGGCCCCAACAGCTTCAGCCGACACTAGCCTCTCAAGAATCCGTTATCACACCCGCACACGATCCCCGACCACACCTATCCCTGAAAATAATAGGTGAAAATTTTGTGGCACTCATCGACACTGGAGCTTCGAAATCCTACGTTGGAAACCGACTAGCGAAACATCTTTCCCAAAGAGGGCATAAATCCAAAGCAGTATCTTCTTCTGCCAGATTAGCTAATGGAAACCTGATTCGCGTCCAGGATGTTTACCAGGTACCGATGCAACTTGGTAGCCAGAGAATTTCCGAGGAACTGGTCCACTTTCCGAACTTGAGTGCTGATATAGTGCTGGGGATGGACGTCCTAGCCAAGCACAAGTTTCGTCTGGAACTGGGAACTGGACAAATTTCAATAGGTGAGATGCCGATGCCACCTATTGAGGAAGCCGTAGTCTGTTACCCCATTGGGGTAATCGAACCAATAGAACCCTCTACATTAGAATCCGCCGACACAAAGCCGATAACCGAAAACCACTCCCGAGTAGTACAAGCCCTAGGTCACGCCGAATGTGAACCCGACGATTTCTATCCACCTACTACTAGTCAAACCGAGGTTCCAAAGACACAGGACAAAGAGTCCATAATAATAAAAGAGGACAGCATACAAATTTGGCAGCCAAAGAGTTCCACTCCACGTAATACTCCGATTCGGGCCGCAACCCCAACGACAAATAGAAAGTCAGTCGATTTTCAGTCAGGATTGCCCCAGGAAATCGCAGATGAAACCGAAGGCACCAAATTTACTGAAACCTACTATGAACCCAGAAAGGAAGTCCAGATCCGTGGAATAGACTGTCCGATACAGACTATCACGCCCCTTACTGATCGGTCACTGACTCCAGAACAATCCGATATGCTGGAAGAATTCTTGCAAGCCGAACTCCCTGCCTTTCACGATATTCGTGGACCGACTGATCTCGTAGAACATGAGATACGGCTAATTAAAAAAGAACCGATCAAACAAAGATACCGACCACAAAATCCGAAAATGCAAGAGGTCATTAACGAAGAAGTAGACAAAATGTTGGACGAAGGAGTAATAGAGCCCTCAAAAAGTCCTTGGAGTTCACCAGTGGTGATTGTTAGAAAAAAAGATGGTAAGCACCGATTTTGCATTGATTTCAGGAAGGTGAATGAAGTCACCATGAAAGATGCATATCCACTGCCGTACATGAATGCCATTTTGGATAAACTGAGGTCTGCTAAGTTTATTACCAGCTTAGACTTGAAAAGTGGATATTGGCAAGTTCCACTTTCCGCCAGCAGCAAGCCGATAACTGCTTTTACCGTACCAGGCCGAGGATTATTCCAGTTCCGAGTTATGCCATTCGGCCTTCATTCCGCTCCGGCCACTTTTCAACGACTGATCGATCAAATAATTTGACCAGATATGGATCCGCATGCTTTTGCATACCTGGATGACATCATCATTCTAGGTGAAACTTTTGAAGATCATTTAGCTAATTTAAGAGAAGTCTTCCGACGCCTAAGAGAGGCAAAACTTCAAATAAATTTTGAAAAATGTCATTTTTGCTTACCGAGCATGAAATATCTAGGACACATAGTCACTGGAGATGGAATAGGCACCGACCCCGAAAAGATAGCATCAATTGTGCAGTTCGAGGCACCGAAAACGATCCGTGAATTGAGAAGATTTTTGGGAGTTGCATCCTGGTACCGCAGGTTCGTCCCGTCCTTCTCACAGGTGGTAGCTCCACTCACAAAGTTACTGCGAAAGGCGTACAAGTGGCGCTGGGAGGAAGAACAAGAAACCGCTTTCCGTAAACTCAAGAATATTTTAACAGAGGCACCGATACTCAGTTGTCCCGATTTTACCGTACCGTTCACGTTACAAACTGATGCTTCTGATCATGGTTTAGGAGTAGCGCTGACACAGAAAAAGGATGGCATCGACTATGTCATCGCATATGCCAGTAGAACTCTGAGTCCGGCCGAGAGGAACTACTCAGTTACAGAAAAGGAATGCCTCGCTATAGTCTGGGGTATTGAAAAGATGCGAGCTTACCTAGAAGGATACCACTTCACCGTACTCACCGACCACCAATCACTGAAATGGTTGCATTCAATTGTGAGTCCGTCCGGCCGTCTTGCAAGATGGAGCATTTTCTTGCAACAGTACGATTTTGAGATCAAATACCGAAAAGGAACGCTAAACCGAATAGCTGATGCATTATCCAGAAATCCGTTGCCAGAAATTCAAACTATGTTAGACACACCAGATGTGTGCGCAGTGGATGAAGATACCAACTGCAAATGGTATTCATCTAAGAAAACCGAGGTTGAAAGGAACCCTACCGATTATCCCGATTTTTGCATCAAAGAAAACCGCCTATATCGTCATTTTTGGGACATAAATGATTACAAAGAACCAGAGTTGTCCGATCCGTGGAAGTTATGCATACCAAAACCGCAAAGAGACCGCGTTCTGAAAGAAAACCATGATGCGCCGACCGCAGGCCATGCCGGAATCGCCAAAACTATTACCCGCATAGCTAGAGAATATTATTGGCCTGGAATGTTCCGAGACATTACCAAATATGTCCGAAGTTGTTTACAATGTCAGAAATACAAACCGTCACAACAACAGACGCCGGGGAAGATGAACCCATCACCGAATAGTCAACCATGGGAGGTTGTTAGCACAGATCTTGTTGGACCGCTACCCCGGAGTAAAAGGGGTAATGCATATATCGTCATGTTTATGGACAGATTTACCAAGTGGGTGCAATGTAAGGCTATTCGAACTGCCACCGCAAAGAGCGTGACCACCGTTTTCTATGACGACATCGTCACAACTTTTGGATGTCCAAAAGAAGTCATAACCGATAATGGCACACAGTATACAAGCAAACTCTTTGAATCCGTTCTAAAAGAGTTAGGAATCCGTCACCGATGTACACCTGCTTACACACCGCAAGCTAACCCCGTAGAGCGAGCCAACCGAACCATAAAGACCATGATAGCACAGTTTTGCGAGGACAATCATCAAGATTGGGATCTCCATTTGTCCGATTTAAAATTTGCAATCAACACATCCCGTCACGAATCAATTGGTTTTTCTCCAGCATTCTTAAATTTTGGGAGGGAGTTAGTCATCCCCAAATCCCTACGACAAGAAGTTGAGACCAGTAACCAATCCGCCGTAACCGAACCACTTGATGTGGAAAGTCCCGAAAATTTTGTCAAGAGACTAGGAAAACTCAGAGTGTTTTGACCTAGCCCGTCTCAACTTGTCCCGAGCTTTTACCTCGCAGGCTCATTACTACAATCTGCGTCGACGAGACTGGAGGTGCACTATTGGTGATCTAGTTATGAAGCGAGAACATACGTTGTCATCAGCCGTAGATCATGTGGCTGCAAAATTAGCTCCGAAATACTCCGGTCCGTACACCGTTATCAAGGTCGTATCCCCCGTCGTCTACAACCTCAAAGATGCTGCAGGAAAGAGAATCAATCACGTGCACATAAAAGACCTGAAACCGGCCGTCGAGTCAGCTTAGACACCAACCTCGCCCGCCGTCGCCGCCCCTGTACCGTCTGGAAGGTACCGATCGATTGGAGTACAGGTAGACCTACACCCCCGATGCCGTACTGTCGGCATTCAATGTTTCCGACAATGGTAGTTCCGAGTCCGACGATATGTTATGGTATGGAGATGGTATGGTTTTGACTCCGGAACAGAAGAAAGAAGATTATATTTTGACTTTGTAAATTTTATTAGTTTTGTAATGAATAGGTAGGCGGATAAAGGAAAAATAAAGGCAAACTATGTTTACCTTTATTTTTCTTTCCGAAGTGAGGGGGGGATGTAATGAAGTCAATTTTCATTATTATTATTATTAATTAATTCCGGGTATTAATTTCGATTTTCAATTAATTTCAACTTCGTGGATATGCCCTGTATATCATCAGTTTTATCGCTGTTCAAACCATCGTCGAGGTACTGTGCCTGCGCGCGTTTTAATGGTGGGATTTTCTGATGTAGTAGGGCATGCGACGACTAAACGTGGTCCGAGATTGAATTGAAATTTTTAGTTCCTAATATACCGATTTATCGAACAGACTTGCTTTTACACCGTCAAATCCAATACTCGATAAAACGCTAAATACCTACGATCCCGAAAATTTATTTCACGCCGCGAGGTAAAGTTTGTTGATAGTTTTTTTTTTTTTTTGATAATTTCTTTCGTGCCCGAGACTTTAAGCCGTGCTATTTGAAACCGATTTAATTTTATTTATTCCGTGTTGAGTTAGGATTTCATTTGTTTTGATTTAAAAATACTTTAATTTATTCTTGTTAGAATACACCGTTCTTTATAAATTTCATTTTAGTTTATTTGAAGGCTTAACCGTTAATTAATTTATTTTTCATTTAATCATAAATATAGTCTTATAGTTAATTTTTCCTACTACTGGAAATTTCCGTTAATAAATAATACATTTCATTTTAGTTTATTTAAAGTTTTGAGCGTTAAACAATTTATTTTTTTTTTATTCAATCGTAGATATAGTCGTATAGTTAATTTTTTCTACTACTGGAAATTTCCGTTAATAAATAATACATTTCATTTTAGTTTATTTAAAGTTTTGACCGTTAAACAATTTATTTTACATTCGATTGTAAATATAGTCGTATAGTTAATTTTTCCTACTACTGGAAATTTATGTGAATAAATTATAAATTTCATTTTAGTTTATTGGAAGGCTTAACCGTTCATTAGTTTATTTTTTATTTAATCGTAAATAGTCTTATAGTCAATTTTTACTACTGCAAGAAATTTTCGTGAACAAATAATACAGTTTATTAAAACATTATCCAATAAATAATTGATTGGAACTGTTTGGGAATTGCCTAATGTTTTGATTGGTTATATTTGTAGAATTGCGACGAGGCATTTTCTTTTGTTTTATTCTCCGAACTGCAAATTTTAAGAAAATTTAAATAGCATCATTCCCAGTTTGAAGCGGCTCGTGATTACGATCGCTTCATCCAGAGATAAGGTGTTATCCCGGCTATTAGTTCATTCTATATCTAAAAATTCATTTGCGTTAGGTCTCCGTTATTTCAACAGAACTAAAATAGTATCATTCCCCTGTCTGAAGCGGCTCGTGATTACGATCGTCTCATTCAGAGATAATGTGCTATCCCGGTTATTAGTTTATTTTCCGTCTGAAACCCTCATTTGAGTTAGTCTCCGTTATTGTAAGTGAACTCAAATAGTATCATTCCCCTGTCTGAAGCGGCTCGTGATTACGATCGCCTCATTCAGAGATAGTGTGCTATCCCGGTTATTAAATTTGTTTTATGTAAAACTCCGTTATTCAATTGACATTAAATAGTATCATTCCCCAGTTTGAAGCGGCTCGTGATTACGATCGGTTCACTCAGGGATAATGTACTATCCCGGTTGTTAGTTGGTTTTATTTTCGAACCACTAGTGAGTAAACCTCTTATAGGGTCCCGGTTTCAGCTCTGGAATTAGTATTATCCCGAACCTGTCTCCTCGCATTCTCTGCAACCAATATTATATTTTGTTTTACTGAAGCATTCAATTACATTTGATTGTAAATACCAATTAGAAAAATTAACAGTTAATTTTGCTACGACCGAAATAATACTGCCGAATGAAATAGTAAATTGCATTTTTAACTCAACAACAGAATAAACAATTCAATAATAAACTTTTACTGCGACCGTGATAATTATAAGTATTGATTTCATTTTTTTCCTTTACGTCTGATTGAGACTATTTGAAAGTCATTTCCGTCCGTTTTGTTTGTTTATTTTTGTTCAGGGTTTGTACATATTACCGTGAGGGTGGGCGTTGAAATATTTAATTTATTTTTTTTATTTGTAAATAGTTAACCAAAATATATGTGTCAATGTTAACCTGCCGTATTACTGGTTGTTAATTCCTAAATTTATTTCCCCCTTATATTTCAGCTACTGATTAATTCTGTACCAGCCCAAGCAACGATTAAAGCCCGTTACTTGTGGCCTACTATTACCTGTGTCTAAGTAACCTTTGACCCCTGGAATTTTTCATCTCCATCTGTAGCTACCCGAGTACTTTCGACGCCGTTTCGAGAGTTTGTGGAGTAAACCATTACCAAAAATCTGGCGCTCGAGAACCGCCCGTAACCAGCGTCATTCGTAAGGAACCGTTTTCTCTGTGGCGAGAAAACCCCTTACAGTGTGCTCGATCGTTTTTGGAACTGTGTGGAGATGATCCGAACCCCGTATTTGAAACAATAGTCACTGGAGATGAAACTATGGTTCTTTTTTATGATCCTCTGTCGAAAAGGGAATCAATAGAGTGGCGCCGTAAGGGTGAAGCCCCCCCATGAAAATTTAGAGTCTGCCAATCAACGAAAAAGGTGATGGCTACAGTCTTTTGGGATTGTGAAGGAATCCTTCTGATTGATTTTAAAGAGACAAATACCACCGTTAATGGCATATATTATGCCGCATTACTTCATAAGTTGCGGGAATGTATTCGGGAAAAACGTCGATGAAAATTAACCAGAGGCATGCACGACAATGCGCCCGTTCATACTGCTGGCGTTACACAAGATGCCATCCTAGATTGCGGGTTTCAAAATATAGACCACCCTCGTCCAGATATGCCTCCCAGCGATTATTATTTGTTTAGTTATTTGAAAAAGGACCTTCGCGGGCAACGTTTTCGGGACGATTTTGAGTTACAAGAAGCTGTTTTGGCCCATTTTGAGGATAAACCGAAAGAATATTTTTTAAAGGGATTGAATTGTTAATTAAACGTTGTAAGAAGTGCATTGAGGTTAAGGGAGATTACATTGAAAAATAATAAAACCTTGTTGTACTTTGCCTTCTTCATTGTCAGGCTGGGAATTATTGGCACTTACCTCGTAAAACACAGCCTTTTTATCTTTAAATTCAACCAATATATAAGAGTTTACTTCAGGCTTATCCTGATATTTTTTAAAATCGAATTGACTAAGCAACTCTGCATCCGAAGAATCGGAAACAAATGATTCGTTGTCTCTATTGTCAGAAGACAATTGCACTTCAGTTTTTCTGGTTGAAATTAATTTTCTTTTTGTTCTTTTAGCCCGTTTAAGAGATGCTTTTTTCTTCTTATCATTCTCTTTTTGCTCTATTTTCAATTTCTCTGGCGTATCAGTTGCAGTTTTGCTCATACCCTTTTTTCTTACCTTCCCAGCTTTCCTTGGTAAGGCTTTAGGGTAACCAAATATTTGTTCCGGGCATTTAAAACCACCTTTTTGTTCTTGTATGTTGTTTTCTTTTTGTGAAAGTATATTAGAACATGTTTCGTTTTTAGCGGTTTCTTTGACAACAGAATCAGTATTGTTTGAAGTAGTTTCTTCGGACAAAATGTCCCTTTTTTCTTGCGTAGGTTCCTTTCTGTCAGTAACGCTACTCATTAAAAAGTCACTTTTATCAAAAATATGTCGATCAAAAGGCAATATTCCACATTTTTTAAATCTCGATTTAATGTTAGATGGAGTCATTGCATTATCAAATGCAGAGCCAATATATTGTTATGATATCGAACATAGACCATTTATTATGTTTATTTTAATTAAAGTATTTTTTTTATTTTATTTTTTTTTTATATTTTTTTTTATCTCAGGGGTGCTTCCAATTATAATATTAATATTTTTTATTTTGTTTAATTTTTTATGTAATCTATTTGAATTTTGTTTTAATTTTCTTTTAATTTTATTTCAATTATATTTAAATTCTATTTTAATGTAATTATAATTTTATTTTTATTTTATTTCAATAATCAACAAAATAAAAATTTACGACTTGACTTGTTTTATACCCTGTATTTTTTTAATAAAATAAACATATTTTCAAACCAACTTATAAAATTTATTTGAAACAATTTTAAAACTCAAAATAACAAAATACCCCGCTATTTATGCTCCTGGGGATTCTAATCTCCTATGTTACTAAAATTATTCTAAATCCATTCGCTATTCATTCATACCGAAAAAACTATTTACTAAAATTAAATTCTATAAAAAAATACCGACTACCAATGTCTTTTCTCACAGGTAATTATTTTTTGTTATAATCGTAAAAGTTACTCACAGTTCATCCATTAATTGTCTATTTCCATAAGTATTCTCTCCTCTTAGGTTTACATGTCCTCTTTTCGGCTGCTTCTATGTACCTATATGTATCTGTCCGGAACACAAAATTACCACTAATTTTTGTACTATTTTGTACCTGGCATATTTTTGTATATTCGGTTATTAAAATTTGTCTATTTTACTTGTCTCATAGATAAGTTTTTCCCTATTTTTCCAAAACTAAATTTTTCTTCCAAAAATTTCTGACATTTATTTTTTCTAATTTTCAAAATTGACAATCAATAATAATCAAACCTAGAAACCCCATCCTTATTACCTTCCCAAAGTCTCCTTCACTTATGACTTTCTCATATGAATTTTTAATATACAGGGTATAACATTTCCAACTCATTATTATTATTATTATTGTTATTATTATATTATTATTGTTGTTATTATCAATATGGTTATTATTATTAGATTTATTATTATATTTGTATATAGGGTGTTTTCATTACAACTTCCCAAATTTACATTTGAAATTTTTCACTTATGTAAAATTTCAAATACAAATTTCCTTTTACTTTTATTTTAAATTTATTAATTTTTTATTATTAATAATATTATTAGTATTTAGTTTTAAGTTTCACTTAATTTTGTTTTTCTTCTTTTTATCTTCTTATACTCTATTTTTATTCTACTATTAATAAATTCTCTAAATCATTACCTATAAGTTCACTAATCTATTTTTTACTAATTTATAATTTCTAAATATTTTCTAATTTTTAATTCATATTCCGTAAACTCAATTCCTTTTCTTGTCCTGATCAAATGTTCCTTTTCCGTTGTTCTTTTTTTTTTAATATTTCTGCTTTTCATTGAATTTGGTTCTCGTCTTTTCCTTTTCAGTTAAAATTCTATTTTTAATTTTTCTTTTTAATCTTCCTACTTTTTCCCATATTATTTTAGCAATTACTTTTTCTTTATTTTTATTTCTCCTTTGGTTTTTAATAATTCTTGTTCCCATCTTATTTTCTTTAATAATCCTTTTTTCCATTTCTTTTACATTCAGTTCCATTTTCGTATCGATTTTTGTAATAGTATTCATCCATTTATTTTCTAAACTAATCCTTTCTACATCATCCTGTCTATTTAATTCTATTTTCTTTATTTCTGCTCTTATTTCTTCTTTAAATTCTGTTTCTTTTCTTTCAAATACTTCAAATCTTTTCTTTTGCAAATTTTCAACCTCTGTTATTTTAACGTCCTTTTTAATATCTTCTATATCCATTTCTTTTATTTTCTTCTTTGTTTCTTCTTTATCTTCTAAATCTGTCTTGAATTCTAATTTCATAACTATTTCTTTTTTACTTGTTTTAACTCTTTCATATCTTCTTTTGTTATCTAATTTTTGAATATTTTTCTCCATTTTATTCATATTTTCTTCTATTTTATTCATGTTTTCTTTCATTCATGTTTTCTCCCATTTTATTCATGTTTCCCATCATCACTCTGAACATTTCTGATACACTCATCTCTTCAATCTTACTACTTTCTTTTCCTAATTCTGGTTCTTATTTCTTCTTCTTCTTCTTCTTCTTCTTCTTCTTCTTCTTCTTCTTCTTCTTCTTCTTCTTCTTCTTCTTTCTGTTTCCTTTAATTTTTTCTTTATTGCTTTCTTCCATCTTTTCCATAATAGTTTATTTTATGTTATAATCAACACTATTGTCACACCTAGATTGTATTCCCATACTCAGTTTGACAGCTTTAACGCCATACGTTGGGCGCCATTTGTTATGATATCGAACATTATCAATTTTATTTTTATTTTAATTAAAGTATATATTTTTTTTTATCTATCTCAGGGGTGCTTCAAATTATAAATATTAATAATTTATTATTTTGGTTTAAATTTTTTATGTAATCTTTTAATTTTATTTCAAATTTATTTTTATTTTATTTTAAGTTTATTATAATAGTAAAAAAATTAAAAATATGACTTGACCTGTTTTTATACCCTGTATTTTTAGATAAATAAACAAATTTTCAAGACCATATAATTACAAGATTTATTTTTAGACAAATTATCTAAATTTTAAATTAACAACAATTCGCCGCTATTTACATTTCTGGGGATTATAAAGAACTATATCACTAAATCTACCCTAACTACATTCATTCTTCATTCACTCTCACTAAACTATGTACTAAATAATACTACAAAAAAAATAACTACTGCCAATGTCTTTCCTCGCACAATTATTAATTGATCGAATCGAAAATTAGTTCATATGTTACTCACTGTTGTAATTGTAATAATCTATTTCCAAAAGTATTTTAATTAACTTCGGTTTATCTGCCCTTTGTTGATTTCTTCTATTTACATCTCTCCGGAACACCATTATGAATGTTTTTCTACACCCGTATTATAATAATGCACTTATATGCCCATAATCCGTTTCATAATGATACCCATTATGATACAGATTTTTCATTACGATACAGATTTTTAATCAATAGAAACCTACTATTTTTCAATCAAGCATGCTGTTTGACGTTTTTCCTAGGTTTCTATGTAATTGTTTTAGTTGTCAAAACGTATTAAATTTTCGTAGATAGCTAAACTTCGATAATTATAATATTAAAATGTCTCATATCAGCGATATAGAAGACTCTTCCACACATATCGGAGAAAGCAGAAAATACAGTACAAAATATTTTGCAGCAAAAATCTAGGGAAATACCAATACCCGAAGTAATACCATTAATTACAATTTTGTAGAATTTTTTATAGAAATACGAGTAATTACTGTTATTGTGTTCAATACCAATATAAATATAATATTTATAGGTCTTGATTATTTATCGGGTGTAGAAAAAATAGCGTATGCAACTCTCATGTAATGGTTATTAAAACACTCGCATAGACCATACGAAACTCGCCTTTGGCTCGTTTCGTATCCCGGTTAATGCTCGTGTATTAATAACCATCATTACATGATCGTTGCATAATATACTATTTTCTGCAACCATTTTGTATCAGCTACTTTATTATTTTTAACTCTATTTATATGTTTGGTTAGATTAATTTGTTAATTTAATGTCTTATATATCAGTTTTATAATTCTTTTTCCATATTTTGAAAATAAATTATTTCTACAAAATTAATTTTGACATCCCTTTTTCTAAATTTCAAAATTGACAATCAATAATAATCAAACCTAGAAACCCCATCCTTATTACCTTCCAAAAGTCTCCTTCACTTATGACTTTCTCATATCAATTTTTAATATACAGGGTATAACATTTCCAACTTATTATTATTATTATTATTATTGTTATTATTATATTATTATTGTTGTTATTATCAATATGGTTATTATTATTAGATTTATTATTATATTTGTATATAGGGTGTTTTCATTAGAATATTCAGCGACTTGATAAATTGCCACAGGTATTTCGTATTATAGTAAATCTTGAACGGAGCAAATATTGAAACATCCAAAGGCTGTAGTTTATTAGAGTAATGTGGCGGCAGTGTTACCATGATAACTCCGTTGTCTTTGACTAAATTTAAAGTTTCTACTGACAAGTGACTTTCGTGGTTCTCTAATATTAAGAGGGTTGGACTTGCTTTTGAACTTCCCCAATGATGAATAAAATGTTTCATGACGGGCCCGAACAGGTTGAATTAACAAGACCCAAAGTTGCTGTAGGAGCTCCATTCAACATGTGAGCCTTAAAATTCACTCATTACATAAGTTATTTGTTCATAATAAAGATAAATTAGATCCCTTTGACTTATCTGGAATTTATAAATTAAATTGTAAATCTTGCCATTCTTTCTATGTGGGACGCACATTTCGAAATTTTAAGATCCGTTTAAAAGAACATTTGCGTTGTCTTAACCAAAATACAACAGGATTTTCACATTTTGCCAACCACCTACTAGACTCAAATCACGACTTCGATTCAACTGAAGGTTTCGAAATCCTACATAGTTCCTACCATAGATTTACTCTTATTAGCTTCGAAAGCCTCGAGATATTGAGAAATTTAAAATTAAATCCTGTTGGTTGCTTAAATGCCCAGATAATGTCAGAAACTTCTCCAGTTTTCTTAACACTAATCTAAATTTATCGTTTTAACTTCCTTTTTAACCTCCCACTTTATTTCTATTCACATATTTTCTTGCAAGGGGTACATTTCAGTAAGTAATTTTTTCTCACAAAAAACCAACGAGCATGTTTAAAGATTAGGTTATGTGATATTCATATTCTGTCATTTTCTTCTCTTCTTTTTTTATTTTTTTCAGTTGCTTCACAACAGTTAACCCAGTCATTTCTTCTTCTTTCTTTTTTATCCTACAACATCATATACACTTGGTAATTGGTGATTCATGGCCCAAATCTTATATAATAAATAATAAATATTTCTTCACTCATAGTTTGCATCTTATTACCTATACCCTGTCATAAGTTTATCCAAGAATTTTTTGTTATTACTTACCACCACCTGTAGAGGCCTTAACTTGACAGGTCTTCTTTCAAAAATGTTAGGTTAAGTAACACTACTATTTTTTAAAAAACAACAATGTGTTTAAAATAAGCCTTCTCTTTTAATCTGTTTAATGTAGTTGTTTTGTTTTGTATAGTCTTGAAAATTTTAAATTTTTAACTATTTAAACTGACTAATATTTGTTTTTCAAATATTTTTAACTTTTATATAACTTGTAACATTGTTTATTTTACAATTTATTTCATCCCCCACATTTGATGAAACTTGTTTGTAGTATTCCCTAGTGGATGGAGAGTTTTCTTTTTTACTATTTTATATATCGTTGGCTCAAAGTTAACACACCTTACACCACATATTCTCCTTTCCACTAGGCGAGCCTGAAGATGAAGTGATGATACTTCGAATCCGGTCGCACTCAATGTTTTACTGAATAATTAAACATTAACTTTCCTTGTGAGATATGAAGGACTTTTTCTCCCCCTTCACCTTAAAATTACCTCAACTCACACATGGCTACCCCCCTTGTCAACCTTAAATTATTAATTATTAATAAACAGATAAGAAAATGGGAAAAGTTCGCCCAAAATGTTTAATAATATGAGTGAAAAAACTCACTGGGTATTGTTAACCCAATCTCTAAGTGGGCTTACTTTTAAAATAAGATTGTCAGCATTAGATAGACATCAAGTAAATGAAGGCAAGTACATATATTTTTAATTATTATTTTACCCATACTTGTTTTTAGTTTTTATGCTTATCAAAAATTACTTAGATTTATTTGTTTTTAATAAATAAAGACTGTTTGACAGTTAAGATTACAAAATCACAAATATCAATCGTTCTTAAATAATTTTCATCAGATAAAAATCAGGATTGCACCAGTCGGCAATTTATTGGTCACGTGATCCATCATCAGTCCATTATTTTGTTGAATATTAAAAAACGCTTTTAAAATGGTCATATATTGGCAGTTCTGTTCTTCGTTTACCAGAACAACTGTCCTTTAACTTATTAAGTATAGTGATGGTAGGCCATTTTCAATAAATGATAAATACATCATTAATAAAAACGGAAATTAGTAGTTTCAATAACCCAAAATCTTTGCGAATCTTACTTTTTTTGGTAAATATGCATGAAATATCTCTTATATATAAACGGGTCATTATTTATTTAATAAAAAGTTTGATTTATAAGTGAGATTGTTATATTAGGCATTCCAAACAAATGCATTTCCAGTGGAAAGGTTTGGTATATCTAAGGGTGGCGACATACGGTATATTCTATCTACTTTACGTAAAATCATGAATAATGGATTACATTTAAATATTTTATGTCAAACACAATAAAAATAATATTTAAAAAACCTACCTATACATTTCTTCATAAATTGGCAGGCTTGGCGACTACTACTTCGAATAAAAATAGCGTCCAAGTTGCAAGACTATGTCGCTACCCCCTTAGATATACAAGAATTTCCCACTGGCACATATTGTTTGACAGGTCGTTGGATTGCCTAATTATCAAATGCGGTGTTGTTAGAATTAATTTATTACATTACATTAATTACATATTTGACATGACATTTGACTTGATTCCGTCAAATTAGCAATGGAAATATGAAATTACCAAATGTCAAATTAGCAAAGAAAATCTGACATTAATTAATGTCAAATGTCAGAATTGTACCTAGGTATAATTCTACTTAAGTCAGCAATCGACACCCTGGTGGATCAGAAATTGACGCCAATTTTGTCTTAAATTTACACTAATAAAAAAAAATATTCCTTTTGCATTTTTTTATCCTGTATATCTGAAAATAATTTTAAAATAGACGGTCGTCAACGAGATACATAACGTTACGCATGTCTCGGCGTATTTCATCATTAAGACAAGGAAAATATGTTTCACGAAAAAAATACGTCAAAATATTCAAAAATTGAAGAATATTTATGTATACATTTATAAAAAGCTTCCTTGCCCTCGAAATTATACTTTGTTATTCGATTTAGGATTTCCTTCGTTTATATATTTTTTTGGATTTCACGATAATAAACTGGTATCCAGTAATTTTACACTAATAATGGAGCACCCCGTATGGTTCAATTAAAATGTCTAATTTTTTCTTGGAATCTTTATAATTTCAGACGCTTTGGCAAAACAGTTAAAGTTGTACACGAACGAGTCATCCATGTTTGTCAGTGGTGTCAACTAAGAAGTCGCCGATGCCAAAATAAAGCTTACTGGCTGATTCGCTACCAAATGTGCTGCTTGGAAGCTTAAAAAGTTAAAAGTTGTGAGGTTATGTTAAATATTATTAGAGTTTAAGATTTTCAGGTTTAATAATATATACAAACAATAAATTTTAAAGTTGTCGAAACCAATAAAGCTTCCAGTTAAAATTCATTGCAGCAAAAGTTAAACGTTACTTTCCACCAGGGGCGGTTTCTCCATTGGTTCATTTGTGCAGTGAACACCCAGTTCAATTTCATAAAGACACATTATTTTAAAATTACATAAGTAACATAAAAATATAAAATTAATTTTAATATTTTTATTTTTATACGTGTTAATCTATATTTTTTGGTACATCATTGCTCTCTGGCTGATCGCACAATATATCTAAGTATACCGTGTCTGTAGCGCATTATAATAAGTGAGCCTAACACGAGTTAGACGATTTGGCGAATACATATAGCTAAAAAGAGAAGACAACACGCCAACAGATCCTTCAAACTGTCAAAGAACACATTAATTGGCGCGCCGCTCACAAACAAGGTTGCCAAACCAGTGTTGCCAGTCTAGTACAATTCACAGTTGTACTAAATGTAATACATTCTGCGTGGATTAGTGTTCACGTGTAAAATATATATGTTTGGGTTCGTTATCAATAAAGACCCCTTCTTTCCTTTTTAATGAATTTAGATGTCACTACAAATAGAATTCGAGAAATCTGGTACATTTAACCCTTTCAAGACGGTATTTGTATATAAAAAATAATAATATTTCGTTAACCGTATCGTGTTCTGTTGTGTTCATATATTAATTTTTCATTTTAAAAATATGAAAATTATTATTGGTTTGGGGGTAGGGGTGTGGTACAACAGTGTACCATCAGTCCTGAAGTATAGTACCTATATGTACCACTAGTCCCACGGAATGGTTATTATGTGTACCACCAGTACTAAATGTTCATACTCGTGTACTTACTTTCATTTATCAAAAGTGTTTATAGAAACAAAAACAATATTAGAAAAATCTCTTTATTATAATATAAGTGTACAACTACATGTGATAATCCGCGAAACAGTTCTTGCACAGTGGTATATCGCATTCTTGGCACATTTTTTTGGTTCTTGTTTGTTTTGTATTATCGGAGCACCTCTTGCAACGCCTCCTTGTTCCTCCTTCGTACGGCAAATGCAAGGACACGTTCTTCAGGGTCTGCCTCTTTTTCGATAGGCATTCTTTTTTTCGACGATCGTCTAACCGAAGTTGTTTTGATGCCTTCTGATACCAATTCTTCAGCTAAATCAACGAGGAAGCTTTTGAATGGAATTTTCTTTTTCTTCAACTGGCAGTATATTATCCAAGAATTTACAGCGGCCATCATCATGAGCCTATAAAATATCTTTTTCCACCATTTTGTGGATTTACGATCTAATTCATAAAGACCTGACATCTGATCAGCTAAATCAACACCTCCCATGATTTCTCTGTAAAATACAATCATAACTGGACATTGAACTGCAACTTTATTCCCGTCTTTTTGAGTCTTATTTACTGTAGTTAGATCATTTAAGTGACAGTTACTCAAAACACATACATCCTTTGTATCTCGCCAGTTGACATACATCAATCCATCGGACGTACATTTGTACACGCATTGACTTTTTTCTAATTTTGTGTCGATCTTCGGTAAATTTCGTCGATTTGTCATACAAGTGCCAAGTGAGGGATATTTTATAGTTTCCAATAAGTTAACTGTCGTGAAAAAGCGATCGAAACAAAGAGTTACATCATCTTGCTGGATTGTAGAAGCGAGACTTCACCACTCTCTCTTCTAATGTACCAATTTTTTGCTCAGTTTCTCGTCCAGCATAGATGATGAATTCATATGTGTAGCCTGATTGTGCATCGCATCGCAGCCACATTTTTATGCCACGTTTCACCGGTTTCATCGGCGTGTACTGTTTCAGAGACGATCGTCCCTTGAATTTTGTCATGCTTTCGTCAATACTCTGAAAGCTGCTGTCTTCTCTGTACTTTTGGAATGTAATAAGTCTTTTCGCAATTATCAGGTTTTTTAGGAGGAGCGAAATATAATTTTGAACTTATAAGTTTGAATCTGTCACGAGAAATAGCAGATTGTATTGACTGATTTCCCAGTGAGGGACTTTCAGACCAATAGTCATTAATACAGGGTACATGATTATATGACATGATAAATGTACAACCTAGGAGTATCTGAATTTCTCCAAAATTTGTTTTTTCAATCCGGGCACGTTTAGATACTGCATCTGTGTATATTTTCATACGCTCGTTTGTACAATGCGCAATATGTATAAAAAGAGATCGAGGAACAAGTTTCATAAAAATTTGAAGAGGTGAGAAATCTGCTTTTATATCAGGCGAAATAGTGTAAGTACGGTCATGAGAAATACTTTTTAGAGGTTCGAAGGAATCGTCAGGATCAGCCCAAAGAATAAAGGTATTTGAAACCCCATTTTCGTCCTGTTCCTCACAATGTATTTCATTTCCTCTTTCCTGTTCATCGTTCAAATTCGGAGGATTCGTGACTTTCTTTCTAACTTCCGGTGATTTGTCTTCAGAAGTATCCTCAACGTCGCTATCTGGTTTATATTCATCACTGCTACTGGCAAAAATTTCTGGTTCTGAGTCTGAATCAACTTCGGACAAATCTTCTGCAAGCCTTTGAATCTCTTTTTGTGAGAGTTTTCCTCGCGTCATTTCTTCACAACCTTACCTGAAATAGGACGCACGGTAAATATGTATACCACTTCAGAAGACTACTGGTACACATGGGTACCGATGCCGGTACCTGTGCAGATTTTTATAAAAATGATAATAAATTGATATGCACTTACCAACGTATTGATCAGCAATTTGTATTTTGTCGAAACTATTATTATCTCGCCAAAGTAGCGCTAACATTCACGGCAAGGGTTAAAAATATAGCAGTGCACTGCGAACAGTCTCAGCTATCATTCGAAACTAAAGACAAAACACGTGCTTTCAGGTTATGTAGAACGTTTACATGAATATTTGCGGCGTAGTAAACACTACCGAACGGACTTTTTTTTTTTTTTTGGCATAGGCACATTGCCATTCAGCCAGACACAGATTCGTCCATAATTAGAATACCGAACGGACTGGTACACAATAAAACCACCAATTATGCAAAACAGAAAAGTTAGTCTTTTTCAAAGCACTGATGGTACATATGAGTACCAATCGGCTCGAAAGGGTTAAGGAATCTGATACATTTTTTAGACAAATCTGGCACATAACAAAAACATATTTTGGCAACACTGTACCAAATCAAACAAACTGTCATTCCGTCGCTTTTAATAAAATTAAGATTAATTTATTTGTTATTATTTAAAAAATGTGTTTAATTGAGAACTGCAACTTTAATGAATTGGAAGGATGTGTGTCAATTTAACGATTGTTCCCGAAAAACTTCTTTAAGGCAAGGTAAATAAAAATTTTTAAGATTATGTTTGTTTATTTACCTATAATAAAGTTTTACGACTGTAATTTGTTTTATATTTTGTTTCATTGTCTAAGACCATAAAAAAGACAACTTCAAAATAGTCTATTTTGTACACAATTGTAAATACAACGAAGTAAGAAGTAAGCAAAAAATTTGTAAATTGTTTCCTACATACCCGCTAAAAGAAAAAAATTAATTATTCTGATGAGGTAACTATTTGACATCATTATGGAAATGGAAATGTACAATAAAAATTTGATAACGATAAAGAGACAAATGGTTTTTCACTTTAAAAGTCTGAATCGGAAAAATGGACCAACCAGTTAATTTAATATACTCGATGAGAAAATTTACCTAAGAAATGGTATGAACATTTAAATAGCTTACCTCTATACAGTTATATTTGCCTGTAATTATCAATCGTGTTACCCTCTAACCTATATCGTTTGTTGCATACAAACCAGAAATCTTTTATTTTAATGACATTTTTTTATTGCCTTGTTTGTATAATTTAGTATTTTCAAAAATATTAGATGTTATGGTAATTTGGATCACTGCAGGTATTAAATATAAATAAGGCTGTTGGTAAATTAGTTTACAGTTGGTAATAAAGTATGTCTCGAAAAAAGCAATAAGTAACAAACATAAATTTTGATTTTAATTAGGCACTTAACAAGTCACATCCCACATATCTACATGCTCTGGCTAATTAATCCTATAAGTATATATTAAAACATTAATATACTATCTACATTTAAACAATAATTTGAAAATTTATTAAAACACATTAATTTTAGTGAACTAGTTTAGTTCAACGATTTATGTAAATGTTCAATTATGGGCTGCTATTTCAAACTTTTGGTATCCTTTGATAAAACAAGTTGAATATTATTATTATTATTATTGTATATTTAACCTTATAGATTTTTTTTTCTACTCTTCATACAGTACCTATTCTGTGAAGAGTATTATAGGTTTACTTTGTCTGTCTGTCCGTCCGATGTCACGTTTTTTGTCTGCACGATGAGTTAAAAACGAGAAATGATATTACCTTGAAAATTTTAAGCAAAAATCAAGCTCTATAAGGGGACAAAGCCTATTGATTTTTAACAAATCTGATTAAAAATAGGGGTTAAGATGGGTTGAAATTAAAAAAAATCCTAAATTAAAAACGGAAAGCGATATCAACATGAAATTTTTAGTAAAAATGAAGCTTTATAAGTAGATAAAGCCTATTAATACTGAAAAAAATATGAATATATTGGGGAGTTAAGGGGGGTTAAAATATAAAAAGAAAATTCTAACTGAAAAACGAAAAATGATATAAACTTGAAATTTTTAGCAAACATCAATCTCTTAAAGGAGAAGAAGCCCTTTAATTAAAAAAAAAATCTGATTAAATATGGGGGATTTAAGGGGGATTTAAATTTAAAAAAAAATCAAAAATGAAAAGCGATATCAACATGAAATTTTTAGTAAAAACCAAGCTCTATAAAAAGATGAGGCATATTGATTGTGAAAACAATCTGGTTGAAAATGGGGGTTAAACTGTGAAGAGTATCATTTAGAATGGCAGGCATTATATATCTTTATTCTAGTTTGTATCTGTGTAATATTATGTATTGTGATGGGACTGATCTTATAAAATAAACATTTAAAACATTTTAGTTCTTATTTTATTTGCCAATAAAAGGTATTTAAAAAATATATTTTTTATTTGACATCTGTGACAAATTGTGAAAATATTTAAACTTACAATAAAAACTAAAAAATGGTAGGTAAAGTTTCATATAAATTTTTTTATACAAAAATCAATGTCAAGGTTTCTACATAACCTGATATATATTTAAAAATATTCTCAAATTATGAAGAAAAGTCAGTTTACTAACTAATAATGTTTATAGATGGTATTCAACGTATTAAAAAGAAAACAAATATTACACTAACTGAAATATTCATTTATCAATAGTTGTAGTACTTGAAAACAGTATGATGTTGATAATAATAACTACACTTAATACAAACTCAAATAATAAAAAACAGCGATATTGACTCTTGGAAAACGTGCTTATCTTTGACCTTTTTTTCGAAAAATTAATGCTTCCGTCCAGCATTATTTGCTAGTAGTAGGGTTTTGTGTTACTTGGGTTATGTCGAAAATATAATTGCGCATGTGCGTTTAAGAAGTGAGGTTAAGCTAATGCACTAACACACATTTTATTTTGTGACACGGCTCTTAGAAAGTTTCTTGTTTTTATGTATTTTATGTTTTGTTCACATTTGAGTTACGAAATATTTTCCTTTTATTATTATTTATATTGATTAATATTTTTTTAATATTTTGATAATATATTATTACAACGTGGGTAATAAAATAATCTTAACAACTAAACGAATACTACTAGAGGCAAAAATGCCCATCAAAGTTATTATACATTTTTGCTTTGAATGTCATAAAATGGAGAAAGGTAATTAAACTTCAAAAAATTTAAGAAGCGACCGGGAAGCGGGAGATACAAGAGAGACTTTTTATTTCTATGAACTTATTTTTTTTTATTTTATTCTGTAAAATTTCCACAAAGAAAAAACTTAAAACACATTTCACTACTCTAAATTGATCGGACACTTCTTCTCTTCTGTAAATAAGTGACATCATTCTCGAAGTTATTTTAAGATCTGCTTTTCCCATTTTCTTTTCATACGATAAGTATGTGACTAAAATATCAAATGTTCTGCAAACATATTCTAATTCTATATGGATATATTTTACCATATACGTTTCAAATCCATTCTGTGGCCCGTTTCCTTAGACAACAATAAGCGTTGCCGTTCAACATCACATACACATCGCAGTTACCACTGGACGGGCATTCTAAACCAACTTTATGCATCGCATATTACCAAGATAATCAACTTTAAATTTGTTTTCTTGTGGCGCAGAGGACAAAGGCGTATCGCCAATGTGTTGTAGACGGAGTTAAGTTAGATTTTAGATAAATTACGCGTATTGGAAAAGTGTGTGGATCTAGTGTTTTCCACTATTAAAATTCGTATAATTTGACGTTTTTGTCTCATATATCAGTTGATTATATATCGCTATATTACGAGGGATCTTTCCAAAGTTCTGGGAATTTAGCAGTAATCTTTATTATTTTGTTAATTTTCGTCAACATTTCAATGTAGTTTTTCAACATAAGCTCCATTTAACTGAATACATTCATCCCAACGATATACCTATTTTTTTAAACCGTCCTTTAAGAACTTTTTTGGTGTCTCTTCAATCCATCCATTTATGGCACGTTTTACGTCAATTAAACTTTCAAATCGAAAGGGTTTTTAAATCAGGGAAGAGATGATAATCACGGTGCAAGATTCGGGGATAAGGTAAATGCAATTACCATCGTAAATCGTTCAAAACATCATTCATTCTTGCGGTGTGTGGTCTTGTATTATCCTGTTGCAATAGTTTGGACATTTGGAATAATTATCGGGCTTATCACCACCGCAGTTAGCACAGATTGCAGGCGTCTCTCTGGACTTGAGACAAGTTCTAGTGTGGTGATCACCGGCGCATTTCAGGCAACTGACAATTGTGACATTGTATAATCATTTTGACGGATCTGCGTAATTCCCATGTGATTCTGATGTTGGAAATGACTCGAACATTTTTGTTGAGGAAATCCAGGGTGATCGCTGGATCAGTGACGATCAGGTAAAGTGACCTGTTTTCGGTTTTCATGGGGTATATTTCTCTGGCTGTTATTTCGTAGCTTTCTAACAGGTCTTCTCTGATGTCTTCAATTTCGGTTCCATTTGTCATACCTCCTAGGATAAACGCGTGTGACTTATCCTGCTTTTGTGTGTATGTGTGATAGGGATTTTTTTCGGTTCTTATGTTCTTGAGGACTCTGTTTTAATCTACGTTTTTATTTACAAACAGGATTGTGAATTGGTTTGTGTGTTTCACAGTGAAAACCCCGTGAATTGATTCCTTGAGGTTTGTCATCATCTCCCTGTGGTTACTTGTTACTCCATCTATGACTATAGGTGGTATGGAGGTCTTTTTAGGTTTGGCTGTCACTGGGGATATTTTGTCTTTTACGGTTCCTTTTGGGGTGTTGGGTTTGGTGCGTTTTCACCGCTCCTTGATTTGGGTTTTCCATACTTTCTTTTCGTTGTCTTTTAGTCGCTTCTGAATTATTTCCAGTATTCTGCATACTTTCTTTATTTGGGCGGTCTCGAGTTTGGGTATTAGTTTTCTCCATACTTTCGAATGTGGCTTCTGGTGGATTTACTATGTTAGTGTTCTTCATAATTTGTTGGTATGTTTGTGGATTTCCTTGGACAGGTTTCTCCGTATCTTTTAGATCACCGTACACCGTATCCACATTCATTTTGTCTTCTTTCGTGATTGCGTTCCCCTGACTTTCGAGATTTTCCTCCTGAGTTTAGTGCATATTGGTTTCTACTATATTTGGGTCGTTTTTGGCTGTGAGTGTTGCCGAGCCTTCCTGGCTATCTTGTGAGTCGTAGAAGTCTATGTCAGACTCCGAATCCGGCTAGTAGGTTTTCTCCAAACTTTCATTATGTAGTAATTTTTTTCTTTTTCGACAATCGTTATATTTAAGTGTATTTTGGCACTATTTTTATGTTTTGGGTCATTTGGAACATCAGCCAACATTTAGGTGTAGAATTCTCCAAACTTTTTTCGGTAAAAAATTCAGCCAGGGGTTCCCCCTGTTCAGGGAGACTGACCCCAATATTAGTAGTTGTAAGACCCCTTCATGTGGATTTACTCGCGTTTATTGTCTAGAGTTTTAGTTTATTCTTGGCCTTAAGGATTTCTGGAGTTTGAATTCTTGCTACACTAGTTAGTTCTTCAGGATTTTTCCATCTGTTTCGCTGTTTTTGGCTGTAGACGGTTTGATACTGTTTGGTGGGAACTAACCCTATCAACTTTGATTACTTTACCCGGAGCGAGAAAATTACCGAGATCACAGTTGGACTTTATATTAACAAAAAAGTGAGGTTAGGTTTGCGTAGACATGAAAAATAGCGTAGGTCTGTGTTCTCCTTCTTGTTAAAATTGAAATATGTAAACCGTCAAGTTTCCGTCCGACTGAAAGACGTTCGTAAGACATCTTAATAACGTCTTTAAGCTTTCATATTATTATATGGATTTAGCAAGACGCCTTTAAGACGTCTTAAAAACGTCTTTGAGCTCTCACATTAATACGTCTGAATTATGGCTTTTTTCAGACGTCTTGATATCCTCCTAGGACATTGAGACCAAACCAAGACACATAAAGACGTCTTCCAGATGTCGTGTGTTATCTGGGTTCACTATAACTTTGTCCCTTTTATTTAACTCTTTCTTTCCTCCTTTCTTTCCAATTTACCCTTTTTTCTTCGACTAGGTGCCCCATGTAAGGATCATAGTCTACTTACGTCTATTTACTTCAAGTTATCTGGCCTAATATGGATCTAGAGTCATTTACCTTCATTCTACTCCTCAAATTCCGATGTACAATAGTCTCCCAAAACCAAATATACTTAGGTTTCTTAGAACCTCAATATGGTTTTTATCCTTAGAAGCCTAGTATATCCCGCCTCCTCTTTCTCATTATTATATTATGTTACTTATTTATTGATGATAAGTTTGGTCTAACCCGGATTGACCCCAGAACCACTCTCGAACGGTCTTTCTGCTTGTCAGTATGTCTATGTCGTATGTCTGCTATCAAATGTCAAAATAAGGTACGCTTGTCACCTGTTGTACCTCTATAGACTATGTCTAATTTATCTATTTTATTATAATATTATTAATGCTACACCTTTTTTAAAATGTATGTTGTTAACAACTCAATGTATAGTTTAATTGATTTAATGTGGAAGGTATCATAGACGTAAGTTTGGTTATTATTTATAAAATTTTAATATGTAACGACTTTAAGGACGGCTTTAATGATGGCTTTGTTAAGCTGGAAATGCTCAGCCTAATTATTAATAAAAAAATAAAAAAAAGCTTTTATCGGTAATAGAATTCGGGTTGCAAAATTTAAAGTCGATAAAGTTGAACAATTCAATTTTTAATTCAATTCGAAAATCTTTATTTACAATACATAATTTCACAATGATCAATAGTATAACTGTTATACAGGTGTAAGTACATTTAATACACTAAAAAGATCTCAACAGGCAGATCTTTAGAGCTATATAGTTAAACACTTAACGATCTGAGTTATGAAGTCTTATTTCGTATGAATTATCCAATCAAGTGTGTGAAATAATGAAAAAAAGAAAAACATTAAATTAATGTAGTTACTTGTAAATAATCGTTAAAATAGTATATTATGCAACGATCATGTAATGATGGTTATTAATACACGAGCATTAACCGGGATACGAAACGAGCCAAAGGCGAGTTTCGTATGGTTTATGCGAGTGTTTTAATAACCATTACATGAGAGTTGCATACGCTATTTTTTCTACACCCGATAAATAATCAAGACCTATAAATATTCTATTTATATTGGTATTGAACACAATAACAGTAATTACTCGTATTTCTATAAAAAATTCTACAAAATTGTAATTAATGGTATTACCTTGGGTACTGGTATTACCACAGATTTTTGGGGCAAAATATTTTGTACTGCATTTTCTCCTTTCTCCTATATGTGTGGAGGAGTGTTCTATATCGCTGATATCAGACATTTTAATATTATAATTATCGAAGTTTAGCTATCTACGAAAATTTAATACGTTTTGACAACTAAAACAATTACATAAGAATTTAGGACAAACGTCAAACATCATGCTTGATTGAAAAATTGTAGGTTTCTATTGATTAAAAATCTGTATCATAATGAAAAATCTGTATCATAATGGGTATCATTATGAAACGGATTATGGGCATATAAGTGCATTATTATAATACGGGTGTAGAAAAATAAATATCTATGTATTAGAAATCAAAATAAATTTTAACAATTTAATCATTATATCGATTTTATCATTAATATGTTAAAGGGGGAGAATGGTGAGTGGTAAAGTAATAGTACATATAATATTATTTCGCATTTAATAACTGTTACGCCATCTATCTGTGTGTAGTTCATACAATACCCAAAGCAGTTACGATGTTGTTGCCGGTTAAGTAGGAATTTTTGACAATGTCAGATTTTGTGGTTTGTTGGTGTTGATGTATCAGTGTCAGATTTTTAAAGGCATGTAGAAGCATGTAACTAAGGGCCAGTTTTTTCACCCATAAGTAAAGTAGAAAGTAACCACTTGCTGATTAAACTATAAGGTTATTGTTTGTTAAACTGTCAAGTAAACCTACACGTAACTTTACTCAGAGGTGAAAAAATCGGCCCTTAGTTTATTTAACTACATATTGTAACATTTTAAAATTCTTTTAGAATGTTATTTTGAATGTGAGACATCCTGTATAAAATTCGTATTAAAATAATTTAAAATTTAATTATCGCCTCACGCAATATTCCTGAGAAAGGGAAATTTCGCGAAGTGGGAGTTTTATTTGGTCAGTCAATGTCAAATCTTTTCTAGAAATTCGTTTTTACATCATATCGTTGAATCAACCACAAGTGTCTTTGGCTGCGATTAGCGGTGAGTTATTAATGTTAAAATTTCATATTAGTGATTTACAAAAGGTAAACAAACGTTAATTATAACAATTATTGCAAATTAACGAGTTGTATTACAATATGTTACATTTTTATTGTAGTTTAAGCCTACATAAGATATTCTTACTCTAATTTAAGTGATTAGTAAATGAGCTAATGAGTATAAATATGTATTTTGGGGATATAATAGTCACGTGCGTGGAGTTAATGCTAGCTGGCCACTATTACCCCCAAAATTGTTTTTATAAACTCTTATATTTCAGATGCCTTAAGTTTACAAAGGGAAAAGTGACAAAGCACGATGGAATGCTAAACTTCTTAAACTCCGTAAAGTTGCAAGAAGTTTTGCCATTCTCAGATCTACACTTCAACTAGGACTAAAGCGAAAGGACATACCAGCTGCCTCTTTCGGTCGTAATTCTGTATTTACCAGAGAAGAAGAAAAAGTTTTGGCAAAGGGTATAACGTTGTCAAAACATTTTTTTATAAGTCAACTCCCACATCAATTAAAAAATGTTCCTATAAATATGCTGAAGAAAAAAATTTACATCCTCCATTTTCCACAGAAAAAGAAACATCTGGAAGAGACTGGCTTTGTTAAAAGGCATCCAAATATTTGATTAAGAATACCGGAGGCGACAAGCATTAACCGCATCTCTGCATTTAATAAAATTAAAGTAAATTTATTTTTCTCTAATTTAAAGTCCATTTTGGATAAATATAAATTTTTGGCTTTGAAAATATATAATGCAGATGAGATGGGCATAACAACCGTCCAAACCCCTGGTAAAATACTTGCTGAAAGGGGATAAAAACCTCATGAGCGTATAATGACGTTTGAAATAGTGGAAATATTTCAAAATACATATGGCCGCGTAGCTACACCAGTCAGTCATTATAATAATACAGGAATATTTCCATACAAACCTGAAAATTTTAACGATGAAGACTTTGCTTCAGGTGAATCATTCATACAAGAAAATGTAACGTTCCTTTTTCATAACTCGGAAATGGTATAAAACATTCAACAATATTTTCTGTACCAACTCAGCATAAAACATTCAATAATATTTTCGGTACCAGCCCGGTCTAATACGCCTCTGTCTGTAAATTTGGGCTTGCACAGTCTTGCGAGCCAACTGTCAGATTGGGGTGTGTAAAGAATGTCATGCGCTATGTCCGAGGGAAATCGAATGGAGACAACATTAACTTGTTGGTTAAATTCTAAGCCGAATCTCATGGACCCATAAATGTAATACTTATGTCAGTATCTGAGCTAGGTCTGAGGGTTGTAAGATCCCTTGGTACAAGGTGTTTTATAACTGGTAACAATAAAGGTAACAAAAACATGAAAATAAACTAAATCAAGAGAAGGGAAATGAATTAAATAAGGAGAAGAGTATTAAGGAATGTAAGGGAAATAAAGAAAATTCGACATCTGATAAACATATTGAATGATCGTTTGTTGACATAATTCCATTGCAAGAATGCTCAAAAGATTACTCAGTTGGAAATAAAAGATCCAACCACGATAGCAACAGGAAGCACATTCAGAATTAATGACATCATACCAATGACCTTACTTATAGCAGTAAAACAGCGGAAGATATAAACTTAATAAAGGAATTGACTTTAAAGAGTCAATCTCTGTCAAATTTGGTCCGCCTGGAATAATACTAAAAAGATATTGCTTAAGAACACAAACGATACATCTGCTGAATATGAGGATGATCATGAAGATGAGGATGATCGTGATAGTAACGTTAATGAAGATATATGCCCAGTTTGTGGGGAATTTGCTGAAAATAGGGAACTGTGGATCCAATGTAGCATTTTTCGCCTATGTGCTAGATACGAGCTAACCAGAATTTGTGTTTTTTCCAACATATTTTCAGTAAGGACCCCGCAATAATCTTATGGAAATTGGGTTTCTGTCAAATTGTCTGAATTTTTGATATGTTGTAGATTTTGTCATCCTGAATAAAAGTCTCCATGGGCACAAAGTGCTAAAATGAATATTTTGACAGCTACGGAGCTGCCAAAGCTCCCCTGACCCGTTGCAAAACTATTCATTTTCAATACTATTTACAGATGTCAAAAGCATATTTTGATTATTCTAATATACAGGGTGTCCCAAATTGTTTTACCCATGCTGTAACTTCTTAACCATGCAAGATAATTGAACCGGACAAAAGTCATCCATTATAGTTGGCGGTTAAAACAAATAAAAATTTGATGACCCACCCTCAAAAACTACCCCACTGGAACAACCCCCTCAAATATTATTAACGACACCCTAATTTTTTTTCTGATCATTTTTGTAGTCGCTACTTTTCTCTGTACAACTGTTTTTAAAATTTTGAAATCGCTTCATAAATAACAGATTCGTTATTTTTTTCATTTTCATCAAGTTGCTTGCTGTCAAATTCATGGTAAGTTTTTTAGCGCATTATAAACAATACTATATCAATCTGTCTCTTGTCAAACAGAAGTGCACTCAATAAAGTTAACAGTTTTTAATTAATAAAGTTTGCTATAATTTAGAGTTTGTCAAGTCCTAACAAATTATTTCAAAATGCCTAATCTGTTTAGTTCCAACGAGTACACCGATATGATAATTATTTATTTATTGTGGAAGTGGGAGGTGGGCAATTTGAGCTATTACTACTCTTTGTTTGTTGATATTTATTTCTTGTCTTCTCCTTCCCTTGTTTCAATGTATTTTTTTAATTAGGTATGTGTCACCTAATAAAGTATTTTTTATCATCAACTTGACATACAGTTTTATTTAATTTCTCACTTATTTATGGAGCGATTTTAAAATTTTAAAAACAGTTATACAGAGAAAAGTAGCGACTACAAAAATGAACAGAAAAAAAATAGGGTGTCGTTAATAATTTTTGAGGGGGTTGTTCCAAGGGGTAGTTTTTGAGGGTGGGTTGTCAAATTTTAATTTATTTTAAAGTAAACCGCCAATTATAATGGATGAATTTTGTCCGGTTCGATTATCTTGCATGGTTTAGAAGTTATAGCCTGGGTAAAACAATTTGGGACACCCTGTACAAGGTAATGTTTTTGAGGTCACTGGATTCAACCCTCATGTCAGATTGGACAAATTGACCGTTTACAGCTGTCAATTCACGGTCAACGAGGAATATAAAAGTAAATATCCTCTTTTCACATTGAGAGTTTGGGTTTTTGAGGTCGTTGACAGTTGACAGCTGTCAACTGTCAATTTGTCCAATCTGACATGAGAATTGAATTCAGCGACCTCAAAAACTCAAACTCTCAATGTGAAAAGAGGATATTTACTTTTATAATCCTCGTTGACCGTGAATTGATAGCTGTCAGCGGTTAATTTGTCCAATCTGACATAACAATTGAATTCAGCGACCTCAAAAACCCAAACTCTCAATGTGACAAGAGGATATTTACTTTTATATTCCTCGTTGACAGTGAATTGACAGCTGTCAACGGTCAATTTGTCCAATCTGACATGAGGGTTGAATCCAGTGATTTCAAAAACATTACCCTATATAATAGAATAATCAAAATATGCTTTTGACATCTGTAAATAGTATTGAAAATGAATAGTTTTGCAACGGATCAGGGGAGCTTTGGCAGCTCCGTAGCTGTCAAAATATTCATTTTAGCACTTTGTGCCCATGGAGACTTTTATTCAGGATGACAAAATCCCAATTTCCATAAGATTATTGTGGGGTCCTTTATGATACGATATTGGGTTTGTGGTATTCGCATTTTTAATAGTACTCTTAACTATTAAAAAATTATCTGTTACGTATTTTGCTTGTCTTACTATTTCAATTATATCCAAATAATAAAAAAAAATATGTTTACTATATACCAATTTACAAGGTTCTAGTAAGATGGGTACAAGAGGTTTGCCAGAGGCGTCACATAATATGTATCAACGTTGTCAGTTTTTAATCTCTGAGTTTGACTTGCCAGATATAGCAGGATTAACATCAAATTCATTCTCCCATTGCACCTATAAAACTATAAAACTATTTTTGATTTTTGCTTTATATTTTTATGATGAACCACTCTGTCAGTTTTTAATAAAAAATTTTTGTCTTTGAGGCCTATAGTTTCCTTAAATTTGGAGGATTTTTTGTCGCGGTGTTTCGTCTGTATAAACTGTATTTATATTGGTCTAGTTGGGAGGATCAGACATATTTTTATACAGTGTGTTAATATTTTTTTTTATTTTTGTGTTTTGTCTTCGTACTTTTTTATGAATGGTAGTTGATTCTAGTAGATCCACTGAAGGGTACGTTCTTATGATCCGCACTTCGGTAGTAAAATACCAAGGTAATGGAAAGGTTTTAATACGTTTTCACTTGATGTGAAACGAATGTATTCTTCTCTAAACCGCACGAATCCTACTGACTGCGCAAATTACGAATCCAACATTTTATGTAAAACTTTTTGTTACAATGGCAAAAACAGAAGTAAAGTGCTTTATGTTTTACAACTAGTATCAAGCGTTATAGAAATATGATACTAAGATAACGTTCACCTATTTTGCAATAAAACCTGGAATTGTGGATACATAACTTGCAGAATGTATATTTATATTCATACTTGAACGAAAAGTAGATTCTTATCCAAAAACATAAGACTAAATAGGAAAATAACTATTTTTAAGATACGCTTGAATAATATTAACATTTTTGAGCATGTGTTTAATATTTTTAACATTGTTTCTTTTTGTTTCAGGTAAGTCATCAGTGACGAAATTAACCTCACATTTTCCCACAACAGATAAGTAGTTCTAGTTTATTATTTATTCAATTATGATGTGTTTACTAAAAGGTTTTCCGAAAGTATTGAAACTTGGTGTTGCTATAGATTTTAAGGAACCCTTTTTACCACTTCTTAATATTATCCACTTAAATTTACGCCTACGCCACTGGTTAACAGGATGAAAGTCCGTATATTGCCGAGCTTTGTATTTAGCGAAAATGAAAACGCGAAATATATTATGAACTTGGGCAAAGTTGAGCATGGATAAGACAAAAATTTTCTTGGTTTAGGGAGCTTCATCAATTTACGAAAAAGTTGTGTAGTTAGTTGGGTATTGCTGATTAAGTGCGAGGCGCTAAAACGAGCGTATCGTTAGAAAATTAAATTTTTGAAGTTTTCCGATGAGGAAAAAGTTGAACTACAAATTTATCGATTAAATTTTTATTGAAAAAGGATACAAATTAAATGTCAAGCTTTCTACATTTAAAAATAATCTCAAAATATGAAGAAAAGTCATTTAACTAACTAATAATGTTTATAGTTGGTTTTCAACGTATTAAGAACAAATATTACAATAATTAAAATATTCATTCATTAATAGTTGCAGTGCTTGAAACCAGTACACTTGTTTTGAACCAAACTTACAAAAGATAAAATTATTGGAAAAAGTGAACACCCATTTTAAATTACCGTAAGCCGCCACTGGGTCCAAATACTGACGAAAAGTCAGTGAGAAATGGGGTGGGCACCATCTTGCTAGAAGAGTAAGTTGTTTGCTATGTAATGATCGTTATTCTCAACCAACTCTAGTAATGCTGGATAAATGACGTTTTCTTATAATTCTAGATACATTTCTGCGGTTAAATATTCAGATAAAACAATGGGCTAGTTATATGGTTACCAAAAATGCCAGCCCAAACATTTAGTTTTACCGGATGTTGCGTATCTATTTCATGAAATATTCTGGGATTTGAATCGGATTATAAACGACAGTTGCAACGATTTACCTTACAATTTTGAAAAGAAAGAGCTGATCATTTATTGCCCGTTCAGTCATAATTTCACAAAATTGTAATCGCCTATCCAAATCGTCTTCGTTAAGTTCTTGTACCAGATGTATTTTATGCCATCTCTACAACGAAATAAACTAAACCTTACTACTTTACGGCTACCAAAGAATGTCATCTCATAACAATAATTGAAGACCACAGGAATAAAACTAGAATTGTTACAAAAATTCCTTTTTTTTTTAATAAGAATGTAAAAATTATGTTCTATCTATCTATCTGAATTAGGGCGTGGTTCAAAGCCCACTTGTACTGAAGCTCTAGGCTTATTGTACCCCTCACAGTTTCTATCCCATCAGATTGATTTTCTTGATGAATTCAAGAATATGTCTAATGGGCGCTTTCGCGATTTCTTCAGGTTCCGGATATTGTACCCCGAAGTACCATTCCCGTTCCCATTTAAGGTTCCGGCAGTGGCATAGTATGTGAACAGGAGTCCTCCTCTTTACATATTTTACATAGGGAGTCATCAGATATCCCTAAGAGATTTAGGTGTCTTCTAAGGCCGCAGTGTCCCGTAAGGAGTCCTATTACGGCTTTGAGTTCGCTTCTGCTAAGGTTTAGCAGTTGATGTTGTCTGCTCGTGGATGGCCGCTCTATGAATCTTTTGGACTGTCTAGGTCTAGGAAGTTCCATCCAGAGCCTATGGTGTTCTCTTTTTATTTGTTCTTTTAACACCCATTTAACATGTTGGTATGAGATACCACATGTGGGTTCTGGTCCAATAAGAGTTTTTCCGCTCCCTTCCTTGTTAGAAGGTCTGCTTTCTCGTTTCCAAACACTCCCTCATATCCTGGCACCCATTCAAGGGTGACCTTGTTATGTTCTTTCAGAGCCTGGAGGGACTGTTGGCAATCAAATATTGATTTAGATTGTACTTCTACCCTTTTGCTTTAAGGGCTGCCTGACTGTTTTTCATGATAACGATCCTCTTATCTCTCAGAGAGTCATTTAGCATGACTTTGGTGCAGGCATTTATTGCTGTTGCTTCAGCCTGGAAGACTGTTGTCAGTGACCCCAGGTTCAAACTAATTGTCCTCCCTAAGTTCTCATGGTAGATCCCATCTCCTGTGCTGTTTTTCAATTTTCGAACCGTCTGTATACCAGATTGATTCGTTTTGTTTTTCCCTATTTTCCCGGCTTTTATCCCTTTCTGGTATTTGAATATCAAAAGGTTTCCTGAAGTCGTGAATAATGGGCGTTCTATCCGATGGCATTCTTAGTACCGGATTTTGTTTTAATTTCTCTAATATCATTGTGTGGTGTCCTTTTCTCGAAAGTTCCCATCAAAATCCATTAGTAAACAGCCTGTATGCCGCCGCCATAGCCTCCTTCTACACCACAAGGTGTAATGGAGGAAAACCTAGCAGTAGCTCCATTGCTGCTGTGGGCGTAGTTCTAAATGCCCCTGTTATTATTGGAAAGGCTAGTCTTTGTACCTGTCTAATTTTCTGTTAGCTGTTATGCTTTTAGTCTGGTGTCACCATATGATTGATGTGTAAGTTATAACAGTTACTACAACCATAGTGTAAAACCAGTGCATCATACTTGGTTTAAGCCCCCATGTGTTCCCTACCATCCGTCTACAGGTCCATATTATTCTTACAGCTTTTTTTGTTGTTTTTTCTATATGGCTGCAGAAGCTAAGCTTGTCATCAAGAGCGATTCCAAGATATTTAACCTCTTTTGCCATTTTTAGATGTTGTCCCCACATATAAAGCTCCTTCATTCCTTGAAGGTTCCATTTTCTTGTGAATGCAACAACAGAGGTTTTTGTCGGGTTTGTGGACAATCCCTCTTTTAGGCACCATCTTTCGACGATATTTAGTGCCCGCTGCATCCTTTCGGATACAACAGTCCCAAATTTACCGTTTACTACGATGCTTATGTCGTCTGCAAATGCTTGCGTGTAAAAATTATGTTAAACCGGTTTTGTACTTTTGGTGAGCACTGTATGGTCTACGTAGATAGTAGCGATGTAAAACTCAAAATAGGATTAAATGTGAAGGGGATCCCATTTAGGATTTTAGGGGCGAGTCTAACCCCCGCTAGAGGGTTTCCGTTCAGGGGGTAAAACTTACCATAAAGTGTTTCCCCTTAAAATCAAAAATTGATTGGTCCGAGCGTTTTTTCGTAAATGACCTAGGATGCCTAAAATTGACGCTGTTTCGATTTCAAATGGCCACCCTGTATTTATATAAATATTAGAACATACCTCTTCAAAAGTACAACTAAAATGGTTTTCGGATAAACTATTCGATTCACTCTGATATTTGAAATATAAAACATATTTTGAGTAATAACAATTCATACTCAACTAAAACATTAACCAGACAATTCCATACTGCTTGAGGCTATACAAACAACTATTACTTCATAGCCACGAGTACTATAAACTAAAATTCATGTTAAATCGTCAGAGGGTTGGTTAAGGATCGCTTATGCATTTTAGATTTCGGATTTGCATGACGGAACATTGCTCACATATCGTCATGCATTAACGAGTTCATAGAGAAGCCTGTAGCTAGATCAAAGACAAACACGAGTGCAATGTCGTATGGTGGTCTGCATATCGATAACTGATAGGATATTATTTTCGTATCTACGGAAATGTCGAACCTATACTGTTTGAATTCCGCTCGGATAGGTATTGAGCTTTATTTTATTCTATTTTACAATACGAGGGTCGATTAAAAAGCTTTCAAACGGTTAATATTATTTTCTACGTATGTGCGGAAAGTGGGAATGTTAAAAATACAAGACGTTTTTTAAATAATAAAAAACTAATTACGGCGCTGTATAAAATTCAATATCTATTACAGTAATTTTTAAGAGAGAAAGAGAGATATGCTTTATTGTCGTAAGAAAATTTACAAAATTTTTATAGACAAAGCGTGTAACTTAAATACTAAACATATTATAAAAATAACTAAACAGCAGAAAAAACAAACAGAAACAAACAGACAAAATAGGAATAACAATTGCAATGGATATGCAATATCCGTCATTATAATTATTCTAATTTAATTTTTAAATTTAAATTTAAATTTAAATTTAAACTTTAATATTTAATTATTTAATTAATGCCATTGTAGAATTTTGAAATTTTTGAAGTAATTTTCGCAATGTGTCCTACTACTTAAACCAAATACATAGCGGATTGCTCTTTTTTGCAGTTTAAAAATAGATTCGAAAAGGTATAAGCTACAAGAACCCCAGAAAGGTAAACCATAGCGAAGGTGAGATTCGAATAAGGAAAAGTAGGTTATTAATGCAGTAGAAGGAGTCAGCTCTTTAGAAACCGATTTAATGGCAAAACATGCGGAGGATAATTTTTTTGCTAAGGTATCTATATGAGCAGACCATTTTAGAGAATTGTCTATATAAAGACCTAAAAACTTGATTGAAGTCACCGTTTGGATCAGATTATTGTTTAGAGTTAGAGGTTGTAAAGTACCTCTGTAAGACAATGCTACAGTTTTACTGGTGTTGAAACAAAGTCCATTCGAATCAGACCAGGACTTAATAGTCACTAGATCTTCACTTATGATAGATTGTAATGTCTGCATGTTAGAATTATTCCAGGTTACACTGGTGTCATCAGCAAATAAAGTAATTCTACCACTTATTCTTAAGTCTGTGATGTCGTTGATGAATAATAAAAACAAAATTGGACCTAATACTGATCCTTAAGGTACTCCACTGCTTATTGCTAGATTTGTAGAATCCTCACCATTCGCCCGCACCTGTTGATTTCTATTTTCTAGGTAAGTTTTAAACCATTGTAAAGGAGAACCCCGTATGCCATAAATTTGTAACTTATTAATTAAAATATCATGATTTACACAATCGAAGGCCTTTGCGAAGTCACAAAATACTCAAGCGGTGAAAAGTTTATCATTAAGTGAATTGTATATTTCATTAAGAACGGAAAACATTGCGTCGCTAGTGCATTTTTTAGGTAGAAAGCCATACTGATGAGCTGTGAGGATGTTATGCTTGAAAAGAAAGGGCAAAAGACGGTTTTTCATTAGCCGTTCTACTATCTTCGATAAGGTAGGCAATAACGCGATAGGTCTATAGTTACAAGTTTTGGTTTTGTCGCCACCTTTATGAAGTGGGATTATTATAGCTGTTTTTAGACAGTTAGGAAAGAGACCAATTTCAAAGGATTCATTAATCAGTGAAGTTAAAATGTTGATTACTACATCCGGTATATTTAGAAATATTTTGGTGGACAGGCCATCAATTCCACAGGAAAATTTATTTTGGATGTTGTTTATGGTTTGCACTAGTTCATGCTTATCTACTGGTCTTAGGAAGAAACTTTCAGTGATCCTTTTAGTAGGTAGGAGGAAGGAGAGAGCATCCTGACTCGGAGCTATGTTAGATTTGATATTTTTACTTACATTTACGAAATAATTGTTAAGTTCATCTGGGCTAGGATTTACACTGTTTGAAGAACGGGTTTTATTCCTTAAGTCATTTATTATAGACCAGGTTTCTTTGGAGGAGTTTTTAGCTCTTGCGATGCGATTTTTGTAATAGTTTTTCTTAGCAGATTTGATGATTTTCCGATACAATATTCTGTAGTTGTTGATATAGTTTAATATTAGGGGATTATCTGTGTACTTTTTAATATACATGAGTGACCTCATATTTTTAGATGATGTTCTTATTCCTTTAGTTGTCCAAGATTTTTGACATTTAGTTTTAATGGGGCGAAGTGGGAAAGCTGTATTGAAACACATAATTATTTTATTTAAGAAGTCTAAAAATTTAGAGTCAATATCTTCAGAAAGACCATTCCAATCAGTAGTTAGACATAAATTATAGAAATTTTTGAAATTATGCTTAGAGAAAATTCTACCTAGCTGACGGACTTTTTTTGGAGCTGTACGGGGTATCAAAAATTTGGCAAATACTGCTTCGTGGTCTGAGAGATCTGAACTAATTACTTGGTGCTCTACATCAACGGGTTTAAAATCAGAGACTACGTAATCTATAATTGTAGATGTTGTTTCTGTGATTCTAGTTGGAGAATTTGCGTGCATAGTGAGACTGAATGATTCAAAAATATTGATCAAAGACTTTTGGGTAGCACATACATTAGCAAAGTCAATATTAAAATCGCCGCATAAAATTTTCTTACTTTTTATAGGCAATGCGTCAAGTAGAGCAAATGGTTTTAATGTAGTAACATTATTATCTGGCGCATCTAAATGGATAAGTATGGATTCAATGTATTATACGAAATCAGAACAATACTTAATCTTAAAGTTAGAATAGAAACCAAAGAAAGTCAAAAATCAAAAATAGTTCGGCAATGCAAAAACTGCCAGCTATTTGGACATACATACAACTTTTGCAAAAGAGAATCAAGATGCGTAAAGTGCGTAGGAAAACATCATACAAAGGATTGCGTAAAAAGTCCAGAACAACAATCAAAGTGTATAAACTGCCTAATGGAACATTTTACAGAGGATGTGAGGTAGCTAAAACCTTTCAAATAAGGAAGGGTAATATCACTAAACCTAAAATAATGACGAGGCAGAGAAGACCCATAAACGCTTTTCCTACTGTCAGAAATGAAATAACATATTCGTAGGTAACAAACTCACAGGAGCAACCAATTCAAAGGTCATAACCAAACATGAATCCCACGCCACAAATTGCACAGCATACTACACAGTCAGCCAGTCTAGCAGCCTGATAGGCCCCAGAAGCTAGAAGAATTACATAAACCTCAAATATATAACAAAACCACCAATGAACAAAAGAGATATTAGAAAAGCCACTTAGAATGCCAATGGCATTCTCCAAAAACAAACTGATATCCAAGTTTTCTTAGACGTTCAAAAAATAGATATTTGTCTGATTTCTTAGACCCACCTTACAATGGAGTTAATACTTTAAATTCAAAGGAAACAACTTCTATCACACTATCCATCCATCAAATGCAGCAAGAGGAGGAAGCGCGTTAATTATTAAAAATAACATTTCCCACTATGAGGAACCAGGCATCCAAGAACCAGAAAATCAGGTAACCATTAGCACCATTAACATTAAGGGGAGCAAAATTACAATAACTGCAATCTATTGTCCACCAAGATACAACCAGAAAAAAGAAAATCATCTCAATGTACTCAAAAAACTAGGTAACAAATGTATAAAGGTAGAGATTACAACTCCAAAAACACCAACTGGGGTTTAAGATTACCCACAGTCAAAGGAAAAGAAATGCACCGAGCTGCATAAGAACTTGGTTATACATATCAATCTTCAGAAAACCCCACCAAACTATACACAAGTAGAAGAAAATTTTGATATGGATTGAGACTATTTTACAGTGATTTTCACTCTAAATTATAATATTGTTCAAAAAGAAGCAAACCGACCCTAGCGAATCGGAAGACTAATTGGGAGGGTTTTTAAGAGGACTTAACAAACAAACAAACAACTGACCATAACAATAAAAATGAAAAATCAGCTAGATAAAGAACTGAAAAAAGTTTATAGTTGACATCCAGCAAGCTGCATGAAGGAGCCCACCAAAACTAAGAAGATTACCAGCTGGAAAAAACTATCCTGTCGAGATAAGAGAATTGGTAGCAGAAAAAAGAAAACTAAGAAAGAAATGGCAGATGACAAGATCACCAGAAGATAAAAATATATTAAATAGGACTACCCAAAGACAAAGAAGGCTCCTTCAACAGATACTTAGTAGGGCTAACAGATGATAAAGAAACTGATTATTCTCTAGGCAACTAGAGAGATGAAAAATTCGTTTACACTATCCTTCTATCAGAATAGCAGAAAACAAATGGGCAAGAGACAATCGTCAGAGAGCTGCTATTTTCGCTAACTACCTACAAAAGACGTTCCAAATAGATGAAAATCAAGACACTCCTAATGAGACGATCCATAATATTGAACAACTCGAAATTAGGCTAGTTACTCCTAATGAAGTTATGAAAGAAATTCAGACAAACATCAACTCACAGAAAGACCCATGATATGACCTTATTACTGAAGAAATATTAAAGAAATTATTAAATTGACATATCTCATAAATGCAGCAATTTACCCTAAACATATACCTGATGCGTGGAAAATGGCTGAAGTTATCGTAATTCCTAAGCCAGAAAAACCTCCGAATGAAGTGTCATAATATATATCATTGTTACCGATAATATCTAAGTTATTTGAAAAACTACTACTAAAACGACTAACACCAATAATTGAAAATAAAAATCTGATCCCTTTATACCAATTTGGTTTTAGAAGCAAACACTCGACAATAGATTGAGTACACAGGATAGCCGATATCATCTAAAAAGCTTACGAAAAAAAAATATATATGCTCAGCTATATTTCTTGGCGTAGCCCAAGCATTTGACAAGGTTTGGCACGCTGACCTGATACAGAAACTTGGAAAAATGCTCCTTAGACAATATGTCGACATTCTACAATTATATCTAACGGGAAGAATGTTTAGATTAAAGCAAGACGAGGCATACTCCGAAATGAAAGAAATTAAAGCAGCTGTCCCACAAGGCAGTGTCCTAGGACAGGTTGTTTACTTATTAAACACCAGCGATATCCCTCAACAACAATGTGTTAAAATAGCAACATTTGCGGATGACACTACAATATTGGCAGTTGGCGGAACTAATACAGAGATGTTAGAAAAACTTCAGGAAACCTGCAACAGAATCAATCGATGGACAAAAAAGTGGCGAATAAAAATAAATCAAACTAAATCAGTGCATTTTGATGTTACTCTTCGATCAAATGAACAAAAACAAATAAGAATAAACAATGTCATTATTCCGCATCACGCTCTTCTAATTCAAGCCTGCTTGGTGTATATCAGCCATGGAAATGCAAGATGTATGGCTGGGATCATTATCCTGCTGGAACAGTACACCGTTCCTTAACTTTCCTCCGCAATTTTGAAACAATTGTGTATAATAGGCTCCTGTAATGCGCTGTTCCTTTTTCAAATCCCATAACACAGACAACAAAAGATTTCCAGCAGACGGCACTACTTTGAATTTGCGTGGAGGGGAGAATCTCGATGATTCCACTCTCTATTTTGCGCTTTAGTCTCTTAGACATATTGTTCTTACTAGCTTTGTCCATGAGGAAAACAGCCCGCAGTCTGGTAAATATATGATAGTCTTCATTATTGTAGTAACGGCCCCTACGAATTCTTTTTTGTCAATTTTCATTTCTTTGGTCAAAATTAGCATCTATTGTACCTTCCGGCCACTGTGAAAATAGTTGATACAAAAATGCAGGACATGTTAACTACTTAGCTTCGGAATGTTTTGAATTTTCTTCTCTGGTGGAATTATCTGCTGGGTTTAATTTTGTTGGTTACCAACGGCAACAGGTTTTGTCTGAGCTTTCTAGAATTTTTTAGACTCTATTCCTTACATACTGCTTTAATCTGACTGAATCCAAGATAGGACGATTTGGGAATCTGTCCAATATATTACTTCATCAATATGTAACTCCAAGGATTCTTTTATTCGTTTAACTAGCTTACTGGCTAGTAGTGAGGCTTCCAATTCCAAATGAGGGATAGTAATTTCTTTCAAAGGACATATTTTCGATTAAGAGGATAGGAACCAAATAGTGTAATTGAATATTACTCTTCCTATGATTATTATTAATTTAATAATATCTAGGAATTTTTATTTCTTTTATTGTACCAAGTTCGTTCATCCAACTTTTCCAACTTTGAAAGGAATTTGGTGAAATCTTTTCATCGCAGTTTATATTGTCAAGCTAAATATTTTGTAACAGGATTCTACCATGTATGATTATATTATTTAGAAAACTTTGAGGGTCAAAACTTTAAGTACTTCTCGTTTGGTGGGAAAGGACCATGTGACCGACTCTGTCTTGAAGCTCAATTGTCTATTAAGCTCTTTTAGGTTTGTCTGCTTTTATTTAGTGGATTCTATAAAAAATTAGTCTTTTTTAAGACTGACAAGAATACTTCTTTATTTGACCCCATTAACATTCTTTTTATATACAGTAAGATCAAAAAACATAAACAAATAATTACAATGTAATAGCAACACTTATATTAAATGGTATTTACCCCTAAGAGGATTTCAATAGTGTTTAAACTTTCTGATCTGGCAAAACGTCGAAATATTCAGCAAATAATTTATGTTTTAAGGCCACCTAACTTGTACTCATCTTTTTCATATCTAATTCTATATTCATTGTGTGGTACACGACATGATACGATAAGCCAGTATCTTCCATAATATCCCTGATGTGTACTCGTCGGTCTTGCAGTACGATATCGTGTGCCTTTTTAATGTTTTTGTCTGTTGTTACCGTTATGGGAGGATCACCATCATACTGGTTTTGACAGGATGTTCTTCCGCATTTAAAATCTCGATACCAGAGTTTGATTATGTCATAAGAAACTGCAGACTTCCCAATAGTTGCTACAATATCTTCACGAATTTAAATTGGGATCATGCCTTTTTTCTGGAGGTATTTTATTACTGCTCTTTGTTCTACAAGATCCACTTTTATGAACAATAACGACGCTCAGTTCAAGAATTAGCCATAGCACAACAATACTTTGAGATGCAAAGTTGATATTTTGTAGATATGATCTACAAAATCCAGGTAACTAAATATCAGAAACATTTATCAATTCACCACTTAGAAATAGGTCAGGGGCGGAGCATAGGAATTCGCCCTCGTAGAATATACATTTCTTCCTTATCAGCATATTACATATAGTGCCCTATATTAAAAAAAAAATTAACAATAAAAGTTGAAAGTAGAATTAGGAGAATGCAATTTTGAACACAAATATTTCTCATTTTCATAATAAGTTGCAAATAAAAGACAGTTTTAATACATTTGTTTAAATTACTGTGAAAAACTTATTCCTTTCTCGAGAAACTTATTTAAAAACCTTCATCACGAAACTCCAGACTATAATTAAGAAAGAGAGAGCAAGAAATTCTTCAAAAAGAGAAAACGTTGAACTTTTCCGAACGCATTTTAATTTAGAAAGTTGACTCAAAGGAAAAATATTTGAGAGATAGTGTCAGAGGCCCTTAAAAGAACCAGAGAACAAAAATCTCAAATATTTCGTTAAAAACAAATATTTGTGTCCAAGTAAGACTGATCCAAAATAACGTAGCAGTAAACGAGTTTCCTATCTGAATTAACCCACTCGTGCTGAAGCTCTAGACATTATGTGAATAGGAGTTTTCTTCTCTTCTGTACATTTTCTAGAAAAGGAATCGTTTTATATCCCTAAGATATGTAGGTGTCTTTTATTATGGCCGTAAGTTCATTCCTGCTTCCTTTTAAAAATATTATGATCTATTCGACTAAACGTCTTTGAGAGATCCGCAAATATATTACATCAATTTTACCTTTGTGATCGACTACATCTAATATACTGTTTTATGATACCAAGGTTTATCCCAGTCCATCTTCTGCTCATGAAACATGTTGAATAATAGAGATAAGAGGTCTTACTTGTGGCATCAGTCTGTTGTATACGGACATCTCAAAAACTTTGGCAAAATTATACAAGATGGAAATTGGTCGATAATATTCGACATCATTATTTTTTTATTTTAAAATAGGACAAACTTATGCCAATTTCCAATTTTCCGGAAATGAAGATTGTTAAAAATAGTGTTAAAAATATTTTTTAACGATTTAGCAAGTACATGAGGAACAGGTTTTAAAATACAGTGTAGTATTTTGGGATATCAAGTTTTGTCTGATTAAAATTATAATTTCGTTTGAGTTATTTGTAAGTTGACACAAAATAACGAAGGCTGAAAATAACTAACCCGCAATTTAATTAAAAAAATTAATATATTTTTTTAAAACGTAAGATAAGTCTTACTAGAAATGTTTATTATTTTGGTGTAGTAGGCGTAGAAAAAATATTTTGTAGAACTACTTTCTACATTTGTATTTTATACTTTTAGTTAAACAATTATTATTTTATGATAAAATAAATAAAACGCAAAGCCATAATATGTCACAAAATAGAAGCGACCGTTTCCCTTCGGAAAATAACTACTCCCTTGGCTAATACCTCAACAGGTGTTGAATTACATCCAAAGGAAAGGCAGCAAAGATAGAAATTAAATTTCAACAATATACCTTTGATTTTACTCACTAATTCTCTTTTTGTTACTAAAAACGAATATTACCAACTTACCGCAAATTCTTCGTTTCGAATTTAATTTATTTCGTATTAATTTTATTATTATTTATTTTTAGCGTAACACAGCACTGAATAACAACAGACACTTAACACCAGAACACTAGAGTCACCATCTACAACAACTACAAAAAAAAACAACTGCAATGTCATTGCGTAAGGTTACAAACGACAAACCCGTTAAAAGTAAGTTTCGATGTGTTCGATGTCGATGGATGTTTATGCTTTAAATGTCTTCTTGTCTTCTGCACCCAATCCGATGATATGCCAATAAATCATCACGATCACGTTTTTTTAACACTGCATGTGACCTATTTGTACTACTTTCTCAATCACTTTAGCATCTGTACATAAATGAGTAAAAATGGCAAATCATTTAAAGATTGTGTTAAGATGAAACTTAATTTATACAGATGAAAGGAATTACTAAATAAAAATTAAAATACTTCTCCAAGACTATTTTTATTTATTTATTTGTTTATACAGTTTAACAAGTTTCATCCCAATTACAAAACAGAGGTACATTCGGAAGAAAACAGGTTTAACAAAACATATACAGTGCTTTTCAGATAAAAGTATCCACCTTAAGTAACTTTTGAAGGACTGATTATTACAAAAAACAAAAAAATACGTCAATTAATATTCGAAGAGGGAGATATCGTGCCATATTTAAGTTTGCTAAAAAAGTCACCTTTTCACCCCTACTATCGTCCCTTCATTTTTTTAAATGGCTTGCCCCATTTTTTTATCCATTTTTGGATTGCTCTCGTTTAACTGATTTCAAAAATATATAAAACATGGGGATTAAAGTAATTAGTTTACGATCTACAGAATTTTAAATTAAAATAAAATTGAATTGTGCAAAACTTTTATTTTAATGATTTTGTTACAAGCGTTTCCAATGACAAAACGAATATTTCATTTTCAAAATTTATTATAAAAATTGTTCAAAATGTCCACTTCCATATAATGGTATAACCTAGATTGAAAAGCCTCCCTGACATTACCGAACACGTGTGCATTTAAATGTAGGTATTCATACTCTATTCTTTGTCGTAAATCTTCTAAAGATTCTGGTTGGGTAGCATAAATTTTTGTTTTTAAATAACCCCATAAAAAGAAGTCTAGAGGTGATAAATCCGGTGATCTAGGTGGCCACTCCATCATCGAGCCTCTTCTTCCTATCCAACGATTGGGGAAAGTTTCATTTAAAAATTGTCGTACTGGCAAAGCAAAATGTAGAGGCGCTCCATCCTGTTGAAAGACAAGCAAATCTTCAGAAAGATTATGATCATTTTCTATTATTGTTGTAATACGTGGATCAATTACTTCTCTCAATAACTCAAGATATGACTCTCCATTTAAGTTTCCGTCTAAAAAGAAAGGTCCGACTATGTGGTCACTTAGGATACCACGCCATACATTTAACTTTTGAGGATTCTGTGTGTGGTATTCACGCACAACATGTGGATCACTCTCAGCCCAATATCTGCAATTATGTCTATTAACTAAACCATTAACTGAAAATGTACATTCATCCGAAAAACAAAGGTTGTGCAACAAATGTGGATTGTCAGTCAAGCGCTGACTCAATAGTTCACAAAATTCAAGACGACGATCAAAATCATCTTCATACAACTCTTGAACCAATTTAATTTTGTATGGATGGTACTTATGCTTGTGTAATATTCGATAAACTGTGGAAGATGAAACATCTACTTCTCTGCTTATTGTTGTCAGTGACTGTGCTTGTTGATTTTCAAGACTTACTTGTCCGAAAACTGCGACTTCAATTGCTTCGTTATTTACGAGTTCCAGTCGGTTATGTTTTTTATTGCCAGCTGACCCGGTTGATGTAAATTTATGCATAAGATCAATTACATACTTATGAGTTGCATAACCTCCTTGGTGTGTTTCGTTGAAAATTCTAGCAGCAGCTCGTGCAGAACTGTTATTTTTGTAGTATAAACCTACAAGTTCAATTCTTTCTTGTAAACTGTAAACCATTTTCAAATCAAATAAATAACCTCAACAAATCAATGTGCACATGTATCAAAATACACTATAAAAGTAATTTAAATTCATTTTTCAAATCTCCAATACCTTTACCATGTATCATAAAAAACTTCAACAAGTTTTTAGCGGTACGATTAAGGTATAATGTATTCTAAATCCAATTTTGCTGCAGTCAGTAAGGTGAGATGTAAAAATTTGTCACTCAAATAATGGAACCCTGTAGATCATAAACTAATTATTTTAAACCCCATGTTTTATACATTTTTGAAATCAGTTAAACGAGAACAATCCAAAAATGGATAAAAAAATGGGGAAAGCTATTTAAAAAAATTGAAGGGATGATAGTAGGGGTGAAAGGGTGACTTTTTCAGCAAACCTAAATATGGCACGATATCTCCCCCTTCGAATATTAATTGACGTATTTTTTTGTTTTTTGTAATAATCAGTCCTTCGAAAGTTACTTAAGGTGGATACTTTTATCTGAAAAGCACTGTATTTAGATAATAAACCAAAACTATAATAACTTACTAAATTCCAAATTATTTTAAACAATATGTTTTTAACACTTTTTTTATTCTGGATTCCGATAGAACATGAAAGTTTAGGGTCAGTTCATAAAATACTACTCAAAAAAATATATTTTTTTTAAAACAAAAAAGATAATTGCAGGTATTATGATAAAGAAAATAGTAATTAGCTAGAACATGACAATAAAAGATATTTTATTATACAAGGTGAAAAAAACATGTTTAATTTAACAAAACATCAATATTTGCATCTTCCAATGGATACATCATTTTTTTATTTTTTATATTTTATATTTTTTTATTTTTTTCTTTTAATTCTGCCGCCCAAAAAAAGTGAAGTTCATGTTCATTTTCCGTTACTCATTATGAACGGTTTTTGATAAAGAAAATAAAATAATATTAGATAACAATGTTTAGGATAAATGTAATATTTTCATAGATTATTAGGCTAATCAATACCAACACAGTTTGGAATCCTGAAAACACTGTGGTACTCGAAAAACTGCTAAATTTTGGAACATTTCGAAAAAACTACTTGCAAACCTTATTTGGTATCTTTATTCTTTACCTATATAAATAAAACCTAATTTGCCACAATTTGAGCTAAATCTGAGCTCTTTATGTCATTTGGTTGCAGATATAGCCAGTCAACCAGGGACAATTTTTTTTCCAAAAATTTAATATTTTTCGGTACGGTTACTTTTCAAGGCACGTGCCGGCTAAAAAAAATGGTCCCAAAGAAATGTCATAGCAAAAGAATTTATAGTTAATCTTAAGGTGAAGGGGGAGAAAAAGTCCTTTATATCTCACAAGGAAAGTCAATGTTTAATTATTTAACAAAACATTGAGTGCGACCGGTTTCGAAGTGTCATCACTTCATCTTCAGGCTCGCCTAGTGGAAAGGAGAATATGTGGTGTAAGGTGTGTTAACACTTAGAGCAAACGATATATAAAATAGTAAAAAAGAGAAAACTCACCATACTCTCATTTTTCAGAAGAATTGTGTTCGGCGAGTATCGGTTAACACCGATCGATATAAAAGAAGCACCTCTTGGCGACGTTGTCAACTACATTAAATCTGTGGGCTGGCTCACTAGCTAAGAGGTGCCTATCATCTTGGGAGGATGCACAATGGACCTAGTGAGGCCTTAGTCCTGTGGTGGGGATGGTAACACACCCTCCACACGTTACAGATACAGAGATAGGTAGTGATAACATTTCAAAAAAATTAAATCCACCAATCACAATTTACATTTTGGACTATTATTTTAAAAATTTTAAATAAGTGACAATTCTGTCAAATTAATTGTCAGTATTGTGATTAAATATAAATTAAAATTAGTTATTTTTGTGTAGAATCGATAAATAATAGCGTTTTTATTTTTATTTGGTCCAAATTTAAAAAAAACAATTAATTTTAATCAAACTATATGAAACTAATTTAATCACGAGTATTAAAACTAAAATCTTAAAAGTGGCGGTGGAGATAAGGTAAGGCGTCTGCATCTGCCTTCCACTCGAAAAGCTGGCATTCGAATCTGGTCTGGGGAATAATTAAATTAAATGCTTATTTTATTTTATAAATTAATTAAATTCTTAAATTATTTTAAAATTAGTTATTTTGTCTTAATAACCTAAAATACTTTTTTAAATTTGTAGATTTTCGTTAGTGGGTCGTAAAAAAATATACTGTACAACAATTATAGTTTACATTTATGTCTACGTTGTTTCTTATTTTATGTTTAGTGTTTATTTAAAGCCGTATGTTACATCAAAAATGTTAAATTCTCATTTTACTACGTTTTTTTTAATACGTACCAACATTATTCAGCACAATGTCTTCCTAAAATCCAATGTTTTTCTCTTTTTACTTTCCTATCTGTATACAGATATAAGGAAAGTATAGGAATCATGATTTTTTTCGACCTCGAGTTTTCGACGGATTTTTACGTTTTGAGGTCCCCTGAATCCATTTTGACTATTTTCGCGATGATGTCTGTGTGTGTGTCTGTGTGTGTGTCTGTGTGTGTGTCTCTGTGTGTGTGTGTGTGTGTGTGTGTGTGTGTGTGTGTGTGTGTGTGTGTGTGTGTGTGTGTGTGTGTGTGTGTGTGTGTGTGTGTGTGTGTGTGTGTGTGTGTGTGTGTGTGTGTGTGTGTGTGTGTGTGTCTGTGTGGGTGTGTGTGTGTGTGTCTGTATAACGCATAACTCATGAACCGATACACAGAAAAACACCAAATTTTAAACTTAAGCTTTGTTTCAGCGTCCAATGAGCTGATTAGATTTTGGGCAGTGGGGGGTACTTTATAGGTGGTCATTTTTATATTTTATGAAATATATCTGTTATTTACGTTTGGAGAAGAAAATTCTTCAAATAAAAGTTACTTCTAATATAATTATCTCTAATTTTTGTTTTATGCAAAATTTTCCTAAAATGGTCCGTATTCGAGAAATTTGACAAAATGTAAAAAACATAATTTTTTATAAAAATTGTTTAAATAAAAGTTGTTTGTAATATAATTCTCTATAATTTTTGTCCCATACATAATTTCTCTAAAATGGACCGTATTCGAGATATTTGAGAAAATGTGTAAATTTCGAAATTTGAAGAAAACTCAAAAACGGATAAAGAAAAAATCAATAAATTTTAAACTTAAGTTTTATTTCGGCCTGAAGTGAAATGATTAGATTTTGGACAAAGTCGGAACATCTGGGGGGGTACTTTATGGGAGGCCGTTTATATATTTTATGGAATATATCTGTTATTTATGTTTGGAGAAGAAAATTGTTCAAATAAAAGTTACTTCTAATATTATTATCTATAATTTTTGCCTTATGTAAAAATTTCCTGAAATGGTCCGTATTCGAGAAATTTGACAAAATGTGCAAAATTCTGATTTTTATGAAAATTGTTGAAATAAAAGTTGTTTGCGATATCGATCTCTATAATATTTGTTCATACATGATTTTTTTTAAATGGACCGTAATGGAAAAATTGTAGGAAAAGTGCTAAATTTAAATTTTTCAGTATTTTCATTTTCAATGAATATCTATAGAAAAATGTTTCGCGGTAGATGTATGTGGACAATGTATATATTTAGTTTATCCTCTAAACATTTATAGATATGCTGCAATAGGTTGTACACAATAAACGGAAAAAGCCTGTAATAACTAGATAGGAAAGTCATGTGTTGGACACATCAGATTTTTTAGTTTTCGTGTGAACTATGAGGACTAGAAGCACCATTTTAGAATTAAATTGAAGCTAATTCTCTATAAACTGTTTGTTTTGTCTATTCTCCAGGACCATTGGTTTAGTCGGTACGTGTCTTGAAAGATAACCCTACCGATCAATATTCCCTTTATGGAAAAAATTACCCACTTTTGAGTAGCTATATCTTTACAATCAATGGACGTAAAGAGCTTCTATTTAGCTTAAATTGTATTAAATTAAGTTTGCTTTACAAAAAGATAAAACAGAGATACCTGAAAAACGCTTCAGTGGTACCATTAACATTTAAAAAAATTCGTAGATACATGCGTGTTTGTGATGTCAGATGGTTTTATTGCCTGGCCTATATGTGCCTTGAAAGATATGTGGGAACGTAAGGAATTTAAAATAGTAAATCCAAAAGTTATACAAATTTATTAAATTGTCTCAAAAACTTTGGACCAGTGTTTAAGCCGTCTATGATTATTTATTCTTGAGACTATTATTTGTTTTTTAATTATTTTAAATATATACAGGGTGTTATACACGAACATATTAAAACTGGGTATTGCGCAGATCTCCACTGAATGTAGAAAAATATTATTTTTTAAAAATACCCCTTATTAAGGGAGTTATTAATTTTTGAAAATTAATTCTAAAACAAACGTACTTCACTGATATGTTGATGATGACCTATATAAATTAGGTTTATTTACCTATTTTAAACATCAACAGTAATTAATATGCAAGTTTTTGTCAGATGATAAGAAAACTAGTCTTGTAAGAAATAACCATGTTGCCAAGATTTTCGAATTAATTTCTATTTCCGAAGACTGGTTTTTACTACCCTCGTTATCAAAAAACTAGAATATTTGATAAATGATTGTTTTTAAACTATACATTTTTGAAACTATAGATTATTAAAATTTTAGTTGATTTACGAATCTGGCTAACACGAGCGCGTCATTTCCAAGTTGGTAAAAAGTGTTGTTACGATTACTTTTAAATATTTTTTTACGATGCCACTATTTACGAATATTGAACTAACGGATATAGTGCTGGTTTATGGGGCAGCTGGAGAAAATTCTCGGCAAGCACAAATCCTGTATCGCGAACGGTTTCCAAATCGGAGAATTCCGGACTGTCGTACGTTTATTTCAACTGTTCAGCATCTAAGAGACCATGGAAAATTTAAGAGTGTCAATGCAGATCGAGGGAGAACAAGAACATAAAGAACATTGGCGGCCGAAGAAGAAATATTGGAAGCTGTTGAAAACCGGCCTCAATTAAGTTGTAGAAGACTAGGTCTTGAAATTGGAGTGTCCTCATTTGTTGTGTGGCGGACACTTAAAGAACAAGGTTTACATCCTTATCACATCCAAAAAGTCCAGGCCTTATATCCAGGTGATGAAGAAAAGAGAGTGGAGTTTTGTGAATGGATGATTCAAAAATGTGTTGATATTCCTGATTTTCTAAAAATATTATTGTATACTGACGAGGCTTCATTTACTCGTGATGGCGTGTTCAATATGCACAATACGCATATTTGGAGTGATGAAAATCCTCACGCCATTAGGGAAACTGGGCATCAAACAAAATTTTCAATAAATGTTTGGGCTGGCATAATAGATCAGTATTTAATCGGGCCTTATGTTCTCCCGAACAGATTAAATGGTCCAGGATATCTCCACTTTTTAGAAGATATTTTGCCAGTACTCCTAGAAGAGATACCGTTACAATTAAGGCAACGGATTTCTTTTTGTGGGGTCACATGAAACAACTGGTTTATAATGAACCTATTAATAGTGTTGAACAATTAACCAATAAAGTTAATGCGGTAGCCGAGGAACTACGACAAAATCCAAGACTAATTTCTAATGTTCAAAGTTCTTTGGAAAGACGATTGCAAGTGTGTGTAAATAATAATGGACGGCATTTTGAACAATTACTGTAATAAACTTTATTTTGAATTAATTGGTTTTGCTACGGCAACAGTGCAATTTCTATGGGTAAGTTCAATTTCGATTTATTTTACTTCTTTAAATATGGAAACTAGTAGGTCGGAAAAGGGGACTCTTCCCCAATATTTAAATTTTAGAATTTGAAGTTAAAATTGGTGCCAATCGTTTTTGGTCATTACATACTATTCCCCATTTTAATATGTACGTGTATTTCAATAACACCCTGTATATGTTACTGTTGATTCACCTATTATTATTATTTTCTCCTCTTCTTTTTCAATACCAGTTATAAAATATTCCGAGCATTTGTGAAGCCTCGGCGTTTCTACTCCTAAGGACTATCAGAGTCTGTAACCCCTCGACTATGCTATTAAGTGATTATTATTTTTTTGCCACTGTTGGGTTAATTTCCCTTTAAGACTCCAGGAACGTTTGGCAGGTGACAGTGCTGCCTTTATCCTTTAAAAGTATATTTATAACAGTAGTTAAAGACATATCAGTTGTTACACTAGTTCTTCTAAATAGTTGCTTACTACACTGGTGTTCAGCGGCGGTCCTTTAGTATAACAGGTTGTTACACTGTTCTAAACATTTTTCTATCTTCGGACGATGGTATTTTTACATTATCTATCAATTGATTGGGGCGGTATCAATTGGAATACCGGGTATACTTCCTTCTCTTGTGGTCAAAAGAGTTTGCCAGACCTTTCCTTTAACATAGCCTCGTATAAAAAATTAAGAAGTGATAGGTCAGGAGATCTTGGTGGCCAAACAAACGGGCATCCATTGGCTTATCATGGATACGAAACATTATCAATTAAAGATTGACGGTTAATGTGGGTATTTTACAGCAAAAGTATCACAATTTCTAAAACTAAGCACACTATGTAAAATAGCTTTACAATTTAATTTAAAATAGAGGTTAATTAAGAAAAAATACTTCCGTCTTACGTCTAGACTCGTGAATCTGTGTTCAGCCAGTAAAATATTTTGAGTAATACCAATCGGTGAACTTTGGTCTGCTTAAATATTTAAGGAAACGTATTTGTATCTACTTTTGCTGATAAATTTGTATTTGACAGTAAGGATTCCTAATAAACCCTATACAACTACAAGAAAACACTCACCTTGTGTCAAATCACATACAGATGTATTTGTCTGCCAAAACCCAAACTGCAGTATATACCAGTATATCTGTAAAAATAAATTAAAAATTAACAACAAATTGATTTTGAAATACAAAGTGGGTCACTCAATACGGCCCACCCTGTTATTTGGCAGTTTCCATAAGATTTTAAGAAAATGCTGAAACAAGTCAATTTAAGTTTAATGGGGGACACTTTTTTCTAACTGCAGCATCCAATGGTGAGTATCGGCACTTTAACCCTCGAAGAGTGCGCTAAATGTATTGCCCGGTAAGTCATTGTATAGCGAACAATGAAGAACAATAATTTTGTTTTTTTGTTTTTTGTTTTTGGTAGTACATAACTAAATTTCATTTAATTTGTTTATTTTCATTTATTGTTTATTTTTATTTTGTAAGTAACTTGAAATTTTTGTATTTTTGCCCATCTGTACTAATTTGAAGCATCGTGTGATATATTTTTAGAATCAACTTAGCAAGCGAAATCCGGAAACTGGAACTTGTATTCCATTTAAAAAAATGGTGATGACGGCATCACACGAAAGTAGTTCACCCTGTATATTATATTATTATTTAAAAAAAAAGTAAATTAATATCGAAAATCGACCTGTTTTGGGAATTTTTAATAGCATTGTTCATGTATGTAGATAATATTGAATTTGTCCGTTACTTTATGGACGCCTTTTATAGTTTGGCTCTAAAACCTTTTTCAAAAGAGAATCTAAAAATGTTATGACTTTTTAAGCAATGCCTTTATTGTAAATCTGTGAATCGGAGTCCTCTAAATAGCTATTTACAGCAGCGATTAATTCTAAATTAGACGACAACCTCTTACCGTCATTTTCTCAGTTGGATTAATCGCTGAGAGCTAAATCTAGCGAATGGGGTAAATGAAGCAATCATTTAAATCCCAATTCAAGAATTTTGGCCATTGAAATTGCGGACTTGTGGGCAGGAAGGTTAAACTGGTGAATGACACTTCTACCAGATAGGGTCATTATTCTTTGATTTTTTATTTGTTAGAAAAAAATTGACATAATACTCGCCATTTTTGTTTAATCGTTTCTTGATCGTTAGTCAACCCGTTATACTATACAATTAGGTATATTTTGTGTTGCGGAACTCACGGGACCTAATTGTTGTATTTTTCGAGTAAAAGCACCTTTTTTTGTCGATAATAGGTTCGGAGCGCTGATCTAGTCAATATTCATAGTCAATGTTAGTTGTGAATGGAGGTTGTCAAAAACTCAGAGATTTCAAAAAGAAGTGTGTTTAAGGCCGAAATGGAGTAAAATATTTGAGTTTCACTGTGATTAGGTAATCTTTTACCAGCCGATTTGGTGTTATACAGTAAACTAATAAAATTGATTAAGAGATTTGTGTTTGGGCTGTGGAGCTGGTTAGTTTTGGTAATTCTCCAAATGTAAACCTGAAAAAGAGGATTTATATTTAAGACATACATCACCTATTCGTATATGCAGTGCTTATTATTTTGTATTGAATCTAGTAATGCTTTCACAGTTAACATGTGGCAACTACGATATCCCCGGTATCGCTGTACACTCTTGGTTTGTCACCGACATTCAGATCCGACCAATATAAATACTTATTTAAGTCGACGACTGGCTGTTGTCATGTTGCTATTTTAATAACTTATATACTAGTCGTATGCCTAACACAAAAAATTAGTACTTTATAAGGTATCAGTGTTATTTTCCTTTATTTTTTAAAATTTTGTGTGGAGCTCCAAAGCTATTGCCGGTAGCTGTTGTTTCTGGGCTACTAAGCAAAATCTAGAACAGCATTTATCCCAGTACCACCTTTACAAAATCACATGAGACGTTCACTTTGGCATACTGTCAAAAACAGTCTACTTGACAGATCTCTTTGTATTGCCATATTTAACCTGTTAAAACCAAAGATATCGGGTAAGATGCTTAAAATATATATAGTCAGGAAGGAGGAATCTTAAACGACCTTAGAATCGGGATCACATCTACCACAACCCATTCATAATTATTGTTTGTTTATACACCAACATTAAACGTAAGATAAGGTTGAAAATGGCGTCGTTGTTTACATAACTGATATTATTACCATGGGCGTATCATTAACAGGAAAATGGTACAGTTATAAAAGAATTCTGTTAAAATTTTTATTTATATATTTATTTACACAATGATGTATTATTCAAAAGCTAAGAATAACGATATTTAAACAATTTATAAATAGTATGATGACCAATGTAACATTTAAAAAATATGTTTTAAAAATATAATATTGCTAATACACTATTAATTTATAGAAAGCTGTGCAATTTTCTAGGAAAGGTTTCAAGAAGTATGATGTTTGAGGTCTAAGATACTTACATATATTGGAAATGTAATTGAAAATGTAAATCCATTGATAATAATTTTTTGTATAAATAAAAATTTCCTTGGTTTATTCGGTCGTTTTTATTTTTTATTGTTTAGCACAGCACTACATATGTTTTGGAAAACTTGAAAACTTTTCCATCTTCGGCTGCAGTCAAAGTTTATTAAAACATAGGGACGATTACCAACAATTTAATTTTTTTTAAAAAATAACAAAAACCCCTTCTGTTTCAGCGTGTGAAGAAGTATTCGTAAACATTTTTTGGAAAAAAAAAAAAAAAAAAAAAGCTTTCCTCTAAACGTGGCTGTATATTGTGAAGTATGTGGTTCGTATCCTATAAGAGCCATCACATGTTTTTCAGTTTCAGAGGTCGTTAAAGTTGTGGATGAATCAGATGTTTGAACATCATGTTCTATTTGATAAGTTATTGTTCTGCAATTAAAAATGTAGTTATTTTACTATAACTTCATGACATAGTTTCAATATTTCTATTATCTACTTGATTAAAAAATTTCATACCTTCTGAAAATTGGGATAACCTGTAGGATACTTGCAGTTGGCGGTTCACTATCTGATTCATTAAACTACTTGTAGTAGTAGTAGTAGTAGTGCTGCATGCCCTCCGATTAAAATTTTAACTACCCATAACAGACAATTATTAAAAAAAATATATAGGTATACCTGCAGAGCTATTCTACTAATTTTATAGTCAGCTATAAGATATTTTTTAGTAATTTAAATTATATATTTAATGTTATACCTTGCGAGATGGAATAAATCGTCTATACCAACTTCTTTAGGAACTGATGGAGAGCTACATAAGGAATAAATATTTAATGATATGCAATCACATACTTTGAGGGTGCAAAAGAAGATATATTTACATTATGATTACCTTGAGGTATTAGGAAGATTAACTTGTTTTGAACTAGCATCATTTTTCAAATATTTCAGGCCATTCGATGTAAATAAGAAATTGCTATCCTCAAAATGGCTAGAGCACCCGTTCCAAATTGATTTCCAAAATACCAAACCAAGCTTTTTTTCTCTTAAAATTTGCAGGAAACCTGAAACAGTTATTATTATCAATTTTAAATGTAATTTAAAAAGAAAAAATAAATATATGCTTGTTTATAAATGTACAAATATTTTATACACTACAGATACGCCAATGATTAAAAAATATAACCTATAATTTACTTCAATTTAAACTTACTTGTAGAACAATATATTTGGATTTAGATAATACAATTCTTTGCATACTTCACACTTTCTAACTATATTTGCAGAATAAAATGTTTAATATTGTCTAAAAAGTATAAGAAATAATAAAGACGATTTGACAACTGATACTACTTAACCTTGTATAAAAATGATAGTAAATCGTCATAAGTCATGAACAATTTATGAATGGGATGCAGCTAAGCGTGGTTGCCACGTTGAGGCCGATTTTTATTATCACTGTACTTATTTTTTATATAATTGATTAACAAAGATTATATTTGGTTTGTAGTATTTCAAAAGTTGCTTCAACCCGATTTTACACGTACTTAATAATTCAGTTAATATTAACAATATTTAACAGGAATATTAGAGGTTTCCTATTTGCTGATAACTATTAGAAAGTAATTTAGATAGACTTGGCAATGTGGTAAATCAACTGTAATCTTATCCACCACATTAGCTTAGAATGTGACTGATTGTTGTCGATCACGGTGGTTACATCTTCTGGTTTCTATATCTATGATCGAGATGGTATCTAATTTTGACAGTAAACTAGACGGATATGGCGACAAGCCTTTTTACAACGGTGTATGAAAAATATCACATTCTTAAAAATGTTAATTGTTTTATCATGCTTACAATCAAAAAAATCAAAACTGCGTTTTGTAAATCAAATGTTCAAATTATCCTCCATTGACTTCCATACAATAACAAATTCTCTCGAACTAATAAAAAAAAAATCAGAACATTTTCTTAGCTTGTCTTCATTTTTTGTTCTTACAAGGTGTTTATCACGTTTCTTCGATCATTTCATGTATGATAAAACAATTAATTTTTTTAAGAATGCGATTTTTTCATACTCCGTTGTAAAGAGGCTTCCAAGACAGAAGTATCACTCAACCCCTCTTCCCTATTCAATTTTGAGGGGTAGAAGCGCCCCCTCATATAGGGGGTTGCTCGTTTAAGCCTCAACTATACGTCAAATGATGTCCCCCAAAGAAAATCATCCGACTTGTTTCGGGAAATGTTTCTAATTATTGTGGGGTAAGAAATATACGGGGTGGCTCGTCTGAGATGGAACAACCTGTAAAACTTTCTAATATTGAAGAAAATTTCTGATCATTTTAGTACATAATATTATTAGTAATATTTTTTGCAGGACAATTTTGCATAAACAGGTAAAACACCTTTCCTAGAAAGGATCCTATAACGTAATAATGATTCTATGAGTGCAAAATAGTTTATTTTCAAATGTACATTCAACGCATTATTTGTATGCTTAGTCCAGTTATGATGAGAGTCAATTTGTACTCTTAAGGTATTTGATATCATTTGTAATACTTATTATATGAAACTACTGAACGTTACCTTTTATTGTTTCTATAGGAAGAGGCCATCTTTTTGTAACTGTATATTGAAATAACATAATTTTTTGTCAAAGGTTTGTAAGTTTTTTAAATTAAATTTTTTATAAGATCTGTTTCTATTAATAATTTTAATCAATTCCAGTTCTCTGCATTTTACAGAATAACTGTGTCGTCTGATTGTGTATTTAAACGACAAATTATTTAAAATAAAATTAAACAAAATAGGACCTAAGACAGTATCTTGAGGCATGCGATAGGCTACTTATTTCCTTACTTGAGATATTGTTAATTCTATTTGTGTTCGTTTTTGTAAATAACTTTGTAATAAATTATATAGGGTGCATCACATTCATACAATAAACTTCTATTATACGAAAAAAACGGCACATAATATAGTTAGTAAAGAATTTATGTACTTATATACTTCAACCGGGCCACTTTTATTATTGGAACAGCTGTTGGTAGAAGTCTTATTCTTGGTTTTGAGGTTCGATCAAAACAATCTGCTTTAAAATGGCAGGAACACAAAAAAATTAAGATATTTTTGCTTACAATTTGTTTGTTGCATGAACTCAAGCCACAACTTTGTTTTTTGGGAAACTTTAGGAAATCTGAAAATTGTCTACCTGGGATTAATTTGTAAATCTAGAATCTTTAAGAAATCTGAAAATTGTATACGGTGTACCAAGGAGAATAATTGCTGACAACGGTGTCCGATTTCGAAGTCATGTTTTCTCCGAATTAATGACGAAATATAAGGTCCACATCAAGTTTACTGCTTTATATCACCCACAGGCAAATCCTGTTGAACGCGTACATCGTGTTATTAAGACCATGTTAACAGCATATGTATCCGAAGATTAAAGGCCTAGGACCAAGTTTTGTCTAAAGTGACTTGCGCTCTAAGGTGTTCTAAACATGAAGTAACTGACGTCACTCCGAATTTAATTAATTTTGGTCGAGAAATTAATTTATCAGGCTCTGAGGATGGTGGTTTATAGCAACTTCCTCCAAACGATATGTTGGATAAGTAGATGGCCCTCGAAAAACTATTTATAGATGTTAAGAAACGTCTAAAATCGGCTTATGAAAAGAGTAAGTCTACTTATAACCTAAGACGGCGTAATGAAACGTTTAAGATGGGTGTTATGGTTTGGAGAAGGATTTACGTCCAGTCAGGTGCCTCCAAATATTTTAGTGCGAAATTGTCGCCAAAATTTGTTGGTCCATTTAGGATCGCTAAAGTTGTCTCCCCTTGGTCTTATGAATTGACCGGTGAAGATGGTAAATTAGCGGGCCTTTGGAATGCTAAAGATATAAAATCTAAACTTCCTGATGTAGACATTGATGAAGACTCAGATTTTTATATTTCGGGGCCGAGACATGTATATTGTATGTATAAGTCATTCTAGTAGGTATTAGTTATAAATAAGTATTTTTCTCTCTCTACTGGTACGGTTTGGAATTTTGTTCTTGTTAAAAGTTTCATAGAAACTTTTTGCAGGAAGGGGTGGTGTTGTTACGGGTTAATTGTAAAAATTTAATTAATTTAAATTTGAACATCTTTTCTGGGCATAATTTAAAACAAATAGTAAATTTACCTGTTTTCCAATAAGCTGACACAAAATAAATGTGTAAAAGTAAAACTATTAACTTTATTCGGGATATCCTTCTAGTACAATGTATAACAATTTATTTCAAATGTTCTACTCCCATCATAATTCTTCCTAGTTTACTAATAGGGTCTTTTATATCTTCTTATAGTGACTTTCCTGAAAAATAAAAATAAATATTAAACCCTGAATAAATAAATAACAATAACATAACTTAACAATCCTAATATGGTACATAAACTAACCACCAGTAAGAAATACATTTCTCTTACCTTTATTGGGAAAGCATCCTATAAAGTGGCAAGCTTACTTAAAGACCACTTTAAAGTATCATTCAAAACCCCCTCCTCATTACATAAGTTATTTGTTCATAATAAAGATAAATTAGATCCCTTTGACTTATCTGGAATTTATAAATTAACTTGTAAATCTTGCCATTCTTTCTATGTGGGACGCACATTTCGAAATTTCAAGATCCGTTTAAAATAACATTTGCGTTGTCTTAACCAAAATACAACAGGATTTTCACATTTTGCCAACCACCTACTAGACTCAAATCACGACTTCGATTCAACTGAAGGTTTCGAAATCCTACATATTTCCTACCATAGATTTACTCTTAATAGCTTCGAAACCCTCGAGATATTGAGAAATTTAAAATTAAATCCTGTTGGTTCCTTAAATGCCCAGATAATATCAGAAACTCCTCCAGTTTTCTCAACACTAATCTAAATTTATCATTTTGACTCCTTTTTAACCTCCCCCTTTATTTCTATTCACATATTTTCTTGCAAGGGGTACATTTCAGTAAGTAATTTTTTTCCACAAAAAACCAACGAGCATATTTAAAGATTAGGTGTTACCGTTTTTTTTTTATTAAAAATAATTATGAACCCCCAAGAATACTAAACTACTTACCCCCAAGGAAACAAATTGTCAATTATCAGAGGCAATCCTGGTAACAGATACACCGACTAGCCCTTCGGCGGTGTGGGATTTATAACGCGCCAGATCCTTTGTAGCAGAATAAGGATCAAACTCTTTCGTTGTTCAGAACTCTGATAATAGGCAACCCCTTTTAAATGATAACCCCGATACAGTGTAGACAGATACATCAGAGTCAATTTCAGTGGTAATGTAGTCCAAAATTAAGTTAAAAAAAAGGAAATAAGTACTAACCTGTTAAGGTCCAGGGTTTCACACTGGACTGATCTCTATGAACCTTTGTACGGTTTGGGAATCAAAAGAAAACACTAGGTTCCTCCCAAACAATTTAATACAACTAATTCTTGAATTGTAAATCCTCAACAGGATGACTTATTTACATATATGAGTACTCGGTCGGGCTCCGATTGTTCGAACAATTGGGGACTCCGCAAGCTAAACAACCTAGTCTGCAAAGAAAAATATTGTAACAAATGTTTACAACGATATTAAATAAAAGAGCTACCCATAGCCAAATTGATTCAATACTTAAAAACTAACAAAGAACATTTAAATTAGATAATGTAACTTGTAAAACAAGATTACTACTTTTTTTAAAACTGAAGACATATTTCCCACAAATAACCCTGATTTAATAATAATAATAATTAACCTAAATATACAATAACATTTTAATTGTGTTGAAAGTTACATAAATGAGGCCTTACAAAAGGTCCATTAAAGCACAAAGCAAACTTATATTAATAAATGAATAATGACAATGGTTTAGGAGATTATTATAATAACGGGCGATAACACTTTATAATTAAAACCACAAAAATATATATATACTAAGTTACCAAAACTGTATGGGAGGAAAAAGAAAATAACTTAGAAAAAATTAATAGAAAACTTAACTTTCTTCATTGCCGGCGTCTCATCTTCTTCCCTGCAGACCAACTGATCACCTCCTGTGGCGACAATGGTAGTGAAACTAGGGCCACTGGGCCTAACCTCATGTAAAAAATGTGGAAAACTGGAAGTTGATTTCCTACCACTATTAAAAAAAAGGTTCCAAGGGGTACCGTGTGGGTTCCAGCCAGACACGGTACAAAACTTGAAGAACGGGTTCCTTCTTTCTTCCGGTCGTTATCCCTGGACGAGGAATGGATGTTGAAATCCGGAAAAGGTGGCGTGGCGCTGAGAAGAGTTATAAATCCCCCATGAGGGTATGGTTGTACGGGCCACATGAACGATTCTGTACCCACCAAAATCAAGGGTACGTTCTCCCGCTGCAACCAATAAAAAAAACAAATGTCCAAGAATGGATCCGGGAACTCCCGATGGATACAGATTTCTTTCCAATATTATTCTCCTGGACATCCAACTTTCACAAGCGCAACCAAAAACCAACCTCCTTCTTCAAACGCTCGAACTAGAGAGAGAGTTCCACTTCTTTTTCTCTACCTCGCTATTGAAGTCCTAGAATTATTTTGGTCTTGACTACATTAAGCATCAAGCCAGCATGGCTAAATAATTTACTTAAAACCCTAAACATCACCCATATTCCCTATACAAAACTATTTATTCAGCTTATACGATCCAAAGTATTAAACTGAAAATATTACAAAGTCACTAACTAATTGAAAATAGACTATTAGAAAGTGATAGCCGAATGCGAACTCAGTAAGATACCGCTTCAGCCTACTAAGTAAAAGGCCATCCAATACGGAACCTATTTACAGATTAATAACCGTTAAGGCCTGCTTACATTGCTATTAAAATAAAAAATGTATTTATAAATTAAAAAAAAAAACCGTAACATAGGTTATGTGCTATTCATATTCTGTCATTTTCTTCTCTTCTTCTTTTATTTTTTTCAGTTGCTTCACAACAGTTAACCCAGTCATTTCTTCTTCTTTCTTTTTTATCCTACAACATCACATACACTTGGTAATTGGTGATTCATGGCCCAAATCTTATATAATAAATAATAAATATTTCTTCACTCATAGTTTGCATCTTATTACCTATACCCTGTCATAAGTTTATCCAAGAATTTTTTGTTATTACTTACCACCACCTGTAGAGGCCTTAACTTGACAGGTCTCCTTTCAAAAATGTTAGGTTAAGTAACACTACTAATTATTTTTAAAAAACAACAATGTGTTTAAAATAAGCCTTCTCTTTTAATCTGTTTAATGTTTGTGTTTTGTTTTGTATAGTCTTGAAAATTTTAAATTTTTAACTATCTAAACTGACTAATATTTGTTTTTCAAATATTTTTAACTTTTATATAACTTGTAACATTGTTTATTTTACAATTTATTTCATCCCCCACATTTGATAAAACTTGTTTGTAGTATTCCCTAGTGGATGGAGAGTATGGTGAGTTTTCTTTTTTACTATTTTATATATCGTTGGCTCAAAGTTAACACACCTTACACCACATATTCTCCTTTCCACTAGGCGAGCCTGAAGATGAAGTGATGATACTTCGAAACCGGTCGCACTCAATGTTTTATTGAATAAATAAACATTAACTTTCCTTATGAGATATAAAGGACTTTTTCTCCCCCTTCACCTTAAAATAACATAACCTTTAGAATTTCAAAGGTTCAAAGTTCAATGATTCTTCTTTTCTTCTCATACATAAAAATTGTCAATTAGCAAACTAAAACTTCTCAGGTAAACCTACAACCAGATCTTTTCTATAGTCTTACCTCTAGACTAATAAGACCGGTTAAGGCCATTAACAAAAAAAAAATGAATTTTTTTGAGAAGCTTTCTTTTAGAAACGTACATTTTGCTTCGTGAAGAACGTGCTCGCATTATTGCGGATTTTTACATAAATTTGGAATATATTTAGTGAATATTATAATATTTAGGAAAACTTGTAAATATCACATCACTGTGGATATAATTTTCATAATTATTCTTAGATTTAGAATTTAAAAACTTCGACTTTATCGTAGCCACTTGGAGGCATCACGCCACGCCAAGGTGAGTCTTATAGAAATAACTTCTTCAAAATATTCTATTTAAAATGTACTCTGGTTGTTAAAATGTAAAATATTATTTTCGTCATACTGTACTATTATCTTACCATAATATGAGCGAAATTGATATCGAAAAGGTGCATTTAACGGCCGCCGGCCGTTAAATAAAATAACGGCCGCGCACCACCTACAACAATCACAACAATCTAAAGCTGCCTAGCAACCACATCAATATACTATACAAACATTGTAAGTTTGACAGTACTGTTTCTTGTTGAGTGATTATAGAGCGGAAAAGATCAAAGATGGAAGAAATTTTCGAAAACGATATTCCCTCCGATGTACTGGAAGAAGCAGCTGCGGCAACCAAAAATTTATTTCCGAGTACAACCCAACAAAGATATCAGCAGGAATACGACAACTTCGTGAAGTGGCGTCAGAATAAAAACATACATAGTGTAAGTGAAGAAGTACTGCTAGCTTATGCAAAAGGAATGTCTGAAACGTATTCTCCTACATCACTGTGGACAAAAATATCAATGCTGAAACTTGCGTTAAGAATACATGAAAACATTGACATATCAAGGTAAATTACTATACTATCCGCCAACATTGAACTAACTATATACTCATCGAAATTATGTTTGTTTGTAGATTCGGTAAACTATCCTTGTTCCTGAAGCGCAAAAATGAAGGTTATACCCCAAAGAAAGCCAAGGTTCTATCGGAAAATGATATACTTAAATTTTTGCTGGACGCGGATGATCATACCTGGCTACTGGAAAAGGTTGTGTTAGTGCTCGGTATTCTAGGAGCTTGCAGGAGAAGTGAACTTACGTCTCTCACCATTAACAGTTTCGAAGATACAGAGAAAAACATCCTCGTATTACTAAAAAAATACTAAGAATAAAAAAGACAGAAATTTTCTTATCCCAAAAACAGGACTTCCATTTGATGCATATGGTTTATACAAGAAATACAGTAATCTGCGTCCTCCTAGTTTCAAAAATCAGAGATTTTTTGTTGGTTATAGGAATGGCAAATGTGTGCAGCAAGTCGTCGGCATACATACCATCGGAAGCGTTCCTAAGAAAATTGCCACCTTTTCAAAACTTGAAAATCCCGAACTTTATACAGGACATTCATTTCGTAGAACATCAGCAACTATGCTCGTAGAAAATGGTGGTGACTTACTGTCATTAAAAGAACTGGGAGGATAGGAATCATCAACGGTGGTGGAAACTTACATAGAAAAATCGGTTTCTAAAAGAATGAAAATAACAAAACAACTTTTTCCAAATAATCCGGAAAATATTGCATCTTCAAGTACTGCAAATAGTTCACATTTTTCAGAAACATCTTCCTCTGTAAAATCTAAATATCCTTGGGACGGGTTGCAGATTTCAAATAACACCAATTGCGAATTCAATTTCCACATCCATTACAATAAGGAATAAATTGTTGTATTCCGTACCGATCTTTTAAGAGTTACGTTTAATAAAATTTGTTCTTAAATTAGGTGTTTTGTTTTTGTAGCAGTATGACGAAAAATCTTGAACGAAACACGGCCGATAACAGCAAATAACGGCCTTGGCTGTTTATGATCCTCGGCTATCGCCTCGGATCACAAACTTCAGCCCGGCCGTTATTTGCTATTTATCGGCCTTATAACGTTAATAACTATTTAGGTCTCTTTTCTTAAGTTATCTTATAATAACTTACCTTATCGTATCGCATCAGATTGTCTTGTTTTCCAATAGTTATTCACCCTCTTAATTCATCTTTGGGCTCGAAGAAACCCTCACGAATATTCCTGAGTAGGTACTGGGCACCTATCCTCGACTAGTGCGTTTAAGCGCTCGCTTTGAAGAGATGCGAGTGGTTCAATGCGAAGACGCATTAGAAACCGTATTCTTAACCCTTCGTATCTGTGCCTTCGTAATCCTCTTTTATAAATGCGAATGGCAACTTGGCAACCATGTATGATCAACGATTATTTATGTTAAATTGTCTGCTAGAAAGGGGACTCAAAGTTCACACCGCTTGTTTTGTGAAAATTATTCGCAAGAAAGAAGCAATATTAATATGAGTCATGGTTTTGAGCATGAAGTAGTGGTTTTGGGTTGTTTTTTGATGTACTGTTTGGATGTACATAATTTGCAGCGTTATAAAATGGAAAATATTAGTAAAAAGATACATATAATTAACCGAAACAATCTCATAAACGCTTGATCAGAAAGTCTGAAAGTAGCTTTCCTATCATCATAAACTCTTCGAGGATGATTATTTGTCTCTTCTAATTTGTAATAATATATTTAAAAAAAATTATATTTACCATCATACCTATAGGTCACGATCAATTTATGAAACAGAACAAAAACACTGCAATATTAAAACGTGCATCCAGTTAGACCTTCGCAAGCTCTTTGGACCTTCGCATTTGAATGCGAAGAGCAAAAACCCACTCGCTGTCAAATGCGCACCCGCAATATAAATTCGAACAACCAAGAATAGCTACAACACGCTTTTGAGCAAATACGCATTCGAATTTAGTAAATGCGCATTCGCATTGATTAAAGCACCAGTCGAGGATAGGTGCCAGTGTTGCCAGTCTAGTACAATTGTACTAGATCTAGTACATTCTTTGAGAATCTGGTACACTAGTACAATCGAAGAAAAATCTAGTACTTTTTTCAGCGTATGTTCCATTTGAAGTGTAAAATATATTGTTCACAAATTGCCAAAGAAATTAAAATAGTTTATTAAAAATTGCTTCAGAGATAAAATAGACATTTCTCGAGAGATAAAAACATTGTTCAAAAATTGCACGAGAGATCAAATATTGTTCAAAAATAGCTTGAGACGTAAAAAAGGATGTTAAAAATTGATCGAAGGATAAAATAGTATTAGAAATTGCTTGAGGGGTAAAATATTGTTCATAAATTACTTTGGGGATAAAAATACTGTTAAAAATTTAATGATAGATAAAAAAAATTAAAAATTGTTCGAGAGATTAAATAGTATTATAAATAAAATCATGTTCAAAAATTGCTCGAGGTAAAGCAGTATTACAAAATGTTAATACCTTGTTTAAAAATTGCTCGATGGATAAAATACTGTTGAGAAATAAAATATTGTTTAAAATTGACTCGAGAAAAACTGTTAGAAATTTATCGAGAGATAAAACATTGTTTAAAAATTCCTAGAACGATAAAATACTACTAGAAATTGCTCGAGAGATAAAATATTGTACAAACATTGCTCGAGAAATAAAAAAGTTGTTAAAAATTGCTAGAGACTAAAAACATTGTTAAAAATTTATCGAGAGTTAAAATATTGTTATAAATTTGTCTAGAGTTAAAATATTGTGCAGTTTGCTAAAAAGATAAAAAAGAAGTTGTTAAACATTCCTCGAGAGATAGAATAATATTAAAAATTTTATTGTTTAAAAATAGCTCAAGAGATTAAAAAAGGTTTAAAAATTGTTCGAGAGATAAAATAGTATTATAAATTGTTAAAATCTTGTTCAAAAATTATTCGAGAATTAAAAAATACTGTTAAACATTTCTCGAGAGATAAAGCATTGTTTAAAAATTGCTAGAAAGATAAAAAATGTTAATAAAAATTGCTCGAGAGATAAAATAATGTTAGAAATTGTTAAAATTTTGCTCAAAAATTGCACGAGAGATCAAATATTGTTCAAAAATAGCTTGAGAGGTAAAAAAGCTGTTTAAAATTGCTCAAGTTAATAAATAGTGTTAAAAAATGTACAAAAAATATTGTAAAAACATTGCTCGAGGGATAAAAAAAGTTGTTAAAAATTGCTCGAGAGATAGAATACTGTTTGAAATTTATCGAGAGATAAAATATTGTTTAAAAATAGCTCAAGAGATAAAAAAGGTTTATAAACTGTTCGAGAGATAAAATAGTATCATAAGTTATTAAAATCTTTTTCAAAAATTGCTCGAGAGATAAAATAGTGTCAGAAATTTGTCGAGAGATAAAATATTTTTAAAATTGTTGTGTTCGTGTTCTCTATAAACCTTTTTTTGCTCTTTAATAACCACCCTTCACAATTAAAAAATATGGTAATTTTATAGAATCTAGTACGTTTTTATGTAATCTGGTACATTTTTTAGACAAATCTGGTACATTACAAAAATATATTCTGGCAACACTGATAGGTGCCCAGGTTACGTACATCCAACAGAGGCTGACATCACTAGGCTAAGAAGTAGTGAATGTACTTTTGAGGAAATCCTGAGTCTTCGAAGTCCACTGGAACGCCAGCTAAGTAGTAGCAATACAAGATATACCACTTTATTATTGATTTTCATATATTTTTCGTACTCATAACCATAGTCAATAATGCTTACAGAAAACTAGGATTGTTCTTTTTATTAAATAGGAGGTAGTCTTCAATAACCTACAAAATATATAAAATCCATATAAAACTTATAGATTTGCTATCTAAATTAATAACTGGCTTTTTAAATATAATATAGGTTTACTTACTTTGTATGGCCCAAATGATTAGTTGTGAATCTTCACGTATAGTATGCATACCACACAGAAGACCGGGGCTTGATTTTATTGTAAATAATATTATTCTCTATTAATTGTAGCATAACTTCATCCCATTGTAAATATCTTATAAACAACAAACTCCATCTATTTGCTGCAGATAATAAAATACTATAGAGAGACAACCCCCTTGTTTAATTAAAGATATAAATTTAAGTGTCCGAACCACTTCACCGAAAACCCTGAAATCGGGAGATAATTTAACCAACAAGGTTAAATCCCCCTGTTAAAGTAACAATGTTCTAAGGTATGATATCTATGGTTAAAACATAATTCTAGGGACGTAAAGAATAATCACGCCATCTCTTCGTAAATATATCCAGTGCCTACACTTACAATAAACCTTCTTGGCAGACTTATTAAACTTCATTTAGAATTGTTCAAGAAAGTTAAGAAATTAAGTTTTGATACCTCCTTTTTTGGTGGAGCTAACCTTATTGTTATTTTTTTCTTTTGTTAAAAGAATAAAGATAAGGAATTCATACTGTTTTTAGCTATATTATCTTTATATCTATTAAATAAGTTTGATGTCATCGGTTCTCTTAAATTAGGGAATTATTCAAGCCAATATAGAGCATTCTCCTGATGATCTACCTACCATATTTTAACTATTTATCCAAAATTATCTATGTATTAATCATACAATTACATAACTCGTGTGTTTTGATGCGTTTAAAAGAAACAAGCAATTTACAGTAGTTAATAACCAGCCATTACCCCGATAACCGCACATTTATTTCGAAAGAAATTAATCTCCATAATAAACAATATTTGTAATCACACGGGTGAGAACCATTATTAATTATTGTTATGACTGGAAACGACGTTTCTATCAATCAACTCTAAATTGGATTCGTTAGAATTAACATCTATTATTATTCATCGGTATAATTTGTAGCAATTTTCCAATAATTATTGTTTTAATATCATCGGGAATGTGAGTATGTCGGGAAATGTTATTGAGTGATATGGAATTGTTTTGTAATAGATAGGAATGCAAGTTTTTTTTGGTGTAGTATAATCCGAGAATAACGATCAAGGAGAAGCGACAGCTTGGTGTTTTTAGTGTACCGTTTAGTAACGCGCATGTGCGAAAATAAGTTGTGTATCACTCAAAATGATGTTATCTGTCAAAGTCAGTCCAAGTTGTGTTTAGTACGTGAGCAATGTTAAGTGATATTTTTTGGTGTTTGTTTTGTGTAGTAATAAGATGAAGATTTTTACACACTTAGGTATTCTAATGCAGATATAAAATGTGCCAAAAAAGTTACTAGGAAACTAAGAATTTTATCACATGCATAAATATTAAGTATAATGATTTAATCATTTTTGACATTTTATTTTTCATATGTAGGTATTGTATTTTGTGAAATATATGTTTTCTTCTTTTAAATAAATTTAATAAATAATGAACTGGAGATTTTGTTTATTTTATTTTGAAATTATATTTAAAAAAATATAGTAAATCCGCGTGTTTCAATTAGGATTGGTCAAAATGGGTGAAATCCCTCTATTATGGCTAAATTGTAAGGTACAATTATGTCAATATAAAGATGTTTTGCCCATTCATATTTACATTTATTGAATGAATCATACTGGAGTTGATTTTGGAAATATTGGTGCATACTTAAATAAGTACTATTTCAAAAAATTCGTCTATGCCCAGACAGCACACATAGTCCAATGTACGTCAACTTTAGATCTATTTGAGGGTCAGGACGTCCATATCCGGGCATCCAGTGTACGTCCGTTTATGCTAATTAAATTGACAGCTGAATATTGATACCCAGAGAACGTCTGTTTTTGGACTTAATTTTAAGTTTAGTGGTATTTTGACGTCCAGTGGACGTCCATTTTAGGTCATTATTTATTAAGCCTACCAGATAATACTCATCTAAAATATATACTTCTTTATTTAATATAACTGGTCATTAAAAATTGACAACTTGAATCTATTGCATTTCATTCTATCAGCGGAAGTTTGAAATCTTATTCAATTATAACTGTATCTAGTAAAAAGTTTTCAAGTGGTTCCTTGGTCGAGCTCGTCTAACGATTGAAAGGGTAAAACTATAATGGATGTGTCGTGAGTTCGATGCCTGCTTAGGTCAAGTGATTTTTAATAAAAAAAAAAAAAATGTGTATAGCCCCAACATACATTTTGTGTAGGGGAAGTAAAGGCCTAATAACTGTCACCCTCCAATTACATTGATGGCTATTTGACTTTTTTAATTAGAAGGCCGGAATATATAGGTCACTACGGCCGACAGTCGGGCCAAAGTCACTTTGCCATCATAACCAATTAATGGGCCTTCATTTCCCCTTTAATGTCTAGAAATAAATATTTTGGCAATTAATGGCCTATTGATGGGAAGTTAACGGGAAATTGCTGGCCTTCTACCATATTAATAAAGGCCATGTGTCAGGAACATGATCACACAATATTCGATAGTGTCCTTTGACCAGTAGTACACCGTTTGAACTATATTATCTATACAAAAACAGAAGGCATTTCAATATAGAATATTGTAGAAATATTATTTAATTTAGCTATATAATATGATAATACTGAAAAAATGTCTTCTTCAAAAAAATTGTTAATAAAATATTCTAAATTAACATGTAAACGTAAAAAATTACAATGAATACTGAATACCAGCAATACGAGACTGGTCCGCATGCATATTTGTATGTTACGGACGCAGAATACAATCTATTAACATTCGGAAATTGCCGAAGAGTAATTCGTATGTAGCAGACGTATTCCAACTAAAACTAGTAAAGCGTCTGTTACATACACAACGATTAAATTAAAAATCATGCCTTCAGATACCTAACCGATTAAAAAGAATAAGAAAGACACAAGGATGCATAGTAAAATTTACTAATTTATTTACAGTAAATTATTTATGATGGTAGTGAGATCTTAAAAAACTTAATGGCTAATTTATTAATATTACTACTAACAACAAATTAATAAAAAACTAGAAAAACCTTATCACCAAGCCCTACGTTTTTTTTCTACACAAATTTTTAACGAATGTGCTGCTTTTTTTCCCACTGTGTCTAAAAGATTTTCTTCCAGAAAAGATATTTTTTCCTCCCATTTTGCTTCTTGCTACTGACGTTGGTTGAATAGGAATTTTATTTCCTTTGCGGCGAGTTGTTATGGCAGAAGTCCTATTTTTTGAAGAAATGTCTTTATATTTGAATGCAGTAATGCAGTAGCCAATCTTAGGTTTTAGAACGATAACCCTGCATATTTTACATGGCAACATCGCATTTTTTGTGATAAATCAATTTCTGTTCTCAGTTTAATTAATGATGTGTCTATCAATAATTATTACTTTGTACGAGCCTGATGAATTTTTAAATCATCGCTGCCCTTATGGCTAAACCTTTCACTATACGCTTTTAGATATAAATATACTTATCAACCGAAAAAATAATATAAATTACAGTTTAAAACCCAAGGAACACGAAAAAATATAAAATAATCTGCATGCTCCTCAAAAAAACGTTACCAAAAAGAGTCCTCGGCAGGCTTTTATACATATCAGAGCGTTAAGCGCCCAAAAACATAACCTAGAAATTTTGTTCACATACCTCTACATCTTATTTTGTTTTAATTCTTAATTTGTAGGTGGATTTATTAATTACCTTCCAATCATACAGCTTCGGAAACCAAATCTCACTTATTTCATTCATATTATTTTCTTTAGACAGATATAAATAAAAACGTGTTTGGTTAAATTGGCACGAACGACCACAAAATACGAATTTACAAACAGAGCAGTGCTTTGTTTTGCGCTATAATAATCAATTACGCGTATGTAGAAGACGTGTTAGCAGTTTTGGTTGTACTACGTCTGTTACATACAAATTGCAATCACGCGTATGTAGGAGACGTGTTAGCAGTTTTGGTTGTACTAAGTCTATTACATACAAATTGCAGTTCGCCTTTTCACGATTTTATGTTGCGTCTGCTACTTACAAATATGCGGTCCGCATGTCCACTCGTTGAGTATGTAACAAGCGATCATCGGTGTCTCCATCTATGAACGCTGGACGGGGTCCTCCTGGACTGTTTGCTGCAGTTAAAAACCTTTTGACTTTTACCATGCTTTTACCCAATACAGTTACTTACTCTTCATAAGGCCATCATCAAGCAACATAATGCTGGGCCACTATCGAAAGACAAAAAGTAGGCTTTTATCTTTTAATCGTCGCATTCATTTTCCCTTCAATTACAGCAAAAGGCCAGCAATATTCCGGAAATTTATTGTTTGTTGGGGCGGTTTGCGAAAATAATAAAAAAAATTATTAATAATATAAAATAGTGTGTGGTAAGTTGCGTTTCTGTAAAAAAAGTGGAGATGTGGTCTCAATGGAAATATAATCCTGGACGTTTTTTGAATGTTCAGTATTCGACGTCCAAATATATTCCAGAATTGAACGTCCTCTGAATGGTCAAAAGTGTCCCATTTGTATACTTCACTGGACGTCTATTGGATGTCGGAAGTCCAGAAAAAACTCTTTCTTGGACGTCCAATGGACATATTTGTATTGTCTGGGTGATAGCCAGGCCAGGTATTTAACTCTACATAAACCTTAAATGACATCTGGCTTAACTTGACGAGAAAACACTTGTTTATACAGAAATGAGTGATAAACTTGAAAGTCCTTTTAATATAATAAAAATCCAGAAATTCTAAAAATATGTAACTACTTTTTAAACCTAAAAGTTTTTGAAAATATAAGCACATTGCAAATATTTAGTTAAATATCTCAAACTTAATGTCTTTTTAATTGTTACCTAAATTTTTTTTGGCACCCTTAATTTTATTTACCTTATTTTTACTTAAAGAAAAGGTAATTTAATTTAAATATGGGGCTTTTATTACATTTTTAACAATAAATAAACCAAATATTATAACAAATTTTATAGATAAATTATAAAATAATAAACGTCTTTTACTTTTATAATAAATAATTAATTATTACATAATGAATTATATTTTGGTGCCGAAATTTCACCATTGCTATTAACCCTAACTACTTCAATGTAATTAAATCACATTACACATTTGCGCATGGACTATAACAATGATTTCAGATAATATGCCAAACTATTTCGCTCAGTGTAGAAAATAAGCATGTTTTCTCAGCGTGCTAAGTTGTGTATCAATCAAAGTCATGCTGTGAAAAAGGTACATCCGATATCAAAGGCACCGACAGCTACTGTCGCTTCTCCTTGATCGTTATTCTCGGGTATAATAATATATTGTTTTACTATTATAGTTATGTACTACATAAGTAAAATCTTTATGTTCAACTGAAACATTTTTTGAACTGTAAAGACATAGCCCTAGAAGATTGTTACTATGAATACCTGGATAAACAAATCAACCAGAATATTATTATAATACTACAGTTCATCAAATTTCTAGAGGTGTTCGACGCCCAGACAGAGAACGCGCTACGTGTGACTAAGATAGCTATTGTACAGTCCGCTAAACAAGTTATTTTAAATAGTTTTTAATATTTTTAGGTAATTAAATTTTAAAAGTGTGGAATAGTTTAGGGATTAAATTGGTCTGATTGGACTTTCTTAGAACGTTTTTAAAAGCAGCTAAAGCAGCTAAAAATAGTATGTAGAATTGAAAATTATTATTATGCCATAAAAGGTGTTTTGGAATTCCTTCAACCTTTTGAAATTGAGTCAGAAAATATAAATTTTATAGGATAGCGGAAAATACCTATAATTTTTTTGTAGACCTTTGTAAATCGTGGAAATAGTTTATATTTTATTTCTACCTTATTAAGGAAAATGGTGCCTATTATTAATAACGGTTGTTTCTGAAACATTAATAAAATTTTCGAAATTTTGTTTTTCTACAAAATAATAAACTATACTATTTAGAAAAAAATTTATTTCTCTTATAATTTTATAAAAAATAACAGGGGAATATTTACATTTCTTGATCTATTAAACAAAACGATAAATTATCTCGACGAATGACACCATGTTCTAGTACGGCTTACATTTTTGTTGGTGGTTTCATGGGTTTCATATCAATTTTTTGTAATTGTAGTTTACACGTACATATACCTCTTAACACTTGTTTGCTTTATTAAAATAGTGTGTTGTTGTGATTTACGTCGAAATAAGTCAAAAACAACTTGAAACCCCATATAAAATCAAAAAGGAGAAACGGAAAAAAATTGAGCTTGTAAATGAACACAACTCAGAAACAAAAATAGCTATCTAATAATAAAAAAATAAAATTTGATTCTTGTGCATCTTCGTTGTAAAAATAGATAATAATTTTTTGATCTTAGGTACAGATATAATTTTAATGGTCTTCCGAAAAACTTTCTTCAGTTTCCATATCAGATTCAAAATCAGTCTCACTGTCACTGTTTAAGTTAATTATAAATCTATCAGTTGCCTCATCCAAAGTAACTTCTCTGTCATAAAATTTAGATTCCCACATTTTAGCATTATTACAACGAGATTGCCACTCATCTTTAGAAAACGTATCAAAAAAGTCTTCACACAACAGTTGTACGACTTGCCTCTTAAATGTAGTGTTGTTACTAGCTACATATTGTTTCAATGATGCCCACACTAATTCGATCGGATTAAGATCGGGATGATACGGTGGCAAACGCAAACAACTAAAACCATGTTCATTTATCATTTCATCAATTGCATACCTCTTAAATCGTGACTTATGCAATAGCACTAAACTGTATAATTGCGTTTTGAGCATATCCTCTTCGTAAGCAATATTATGATTCCTTAACCAATCCTGCATGTCAGCTTTTTTAGAAGTTGACGTTGGTGCTTTATTTACCTGGACATTATGGTAAGGAGCATTATCAACAATAATGACGCTTCTTGGAGGGAGGTTCGGAAACAGCTTTTCTTTCAACCATTTAGAAAAATTATTAAAATTCATTTCATCGTGGTAGTCTCCACTTTTGGTTCCAGATTTGAAAATTAACCGGGCATTCAGAATAAAGCCCATTTCACCTCCTGCATGGACAATAATTAGTCTATCACCTTTATTAATTGGTTTCTTTAATCCCTCATTTGAATTATCACTCCAAGCTTTCTGGTGTGTGTGGGAGGCATGAATGTATGTTTCATCTAAGTAGACAATTAGACGGCCCTCTGCTCGATAACTTTTTAAACGAATCAGATAGTCTAAACGTAGCTTTTGAATATCAAACCTTTCCATTAATATTTTTCTGTTTGTTTTTGTTTTCCACCAACGAAATCCTAGCGACTTTATTATTTTTCTTAAACTTTCATAGCTTCCTTTGTACCCTGTAGCTTCTCTGAATTTAGTCAGAATTGTTTTTAATGTTGGAACAATATTTTTCGAGATTAACATGAACAGAATAATTCTTTTTAAAATACCTTTGTCAGCTTCATCTATATCATTAACTGTTTTTGGTTTTTTAATGGTTTTTCTTGGTGATGAAAATTCCGATATCTCACGGTTATCGATTCTTTTTTTCTCTCCAGAAATGCGGACGACAGTGTTTTTAGATACTCCTGTGGCTGCAGCAACACGATCATTTACATTTTTAAATGGTATTGAAGGTGAATTAAAGTTTCCTTCTCTTCTCATAAACTCTATAACATTCGCTATTATTTCGCGAGATTGACTGTTAATCACGCGGCCTCTTAATTTGCTATTAAACTCCATACTTAGGTTCTATTAAACTGTAATGAGCAAAAAACACAAACGAAAATAAAAGAAATGTTTTAGCGAAATTTACATCTGACATTTACGTCTGAATAAAATAGTGAAATACTTGATGCGCAGAGTGTACTTTCATTGCGTAAATCCGTCGGCCCCGCCAACCGATGCCTCTCAGTAGTGCTTTCTCTGTCTAGCCGTCGAAAGCCTCTAGAAATTTGATGAACTGTAACTAAATAAAATCATACTAGCACATTTACAATATCATTGCAGTATACAGAATAACTTATTCTACCGTAAACTGGATACTATAAAAAAACGAGACAAAAATAAATGCAACTAACATAAAACATTTGAGAAAAATACGATGGAAAACAGAATGGGACGGAGTAAGGCGTGAAAATATAAAAATAGTAAATAAACAGAACCCATTATTGACAAGCACTAAAAAGAAACAAAATCAATGAAAAAAGTAAAATCAAGAAATAGAAAAATGGGGACAACATAATACCCCAGTATATGTATCAATCAGTACTGGCACTCTGAGACGGCACGTTTGATTTTTAAAAGTAAAAATTTTAGTTGACACTTAGTTTTAAGGATATGAAAAGCTTTCTTTACACGGACTTGGTTATACCTGGTTAGTTGAATTTTTGTTCCGCTGCTTTTCAAATTCGTGTGTATGAGCAAGATGTGAGATGCCTTTATAGACAACGGTTGAACAACTTAATTACTTTGAAGAAGAAAATCGATTAGATATCAGGGCAGTCTTCGCAAATGTAAAAAGACAGAACCGAATTTTTTTATATATGTGTCAAAAATGTTTGAATTTCGAATGTTATGTTATGTTGAGAATGGAGTGTTAATACACTGCGACCTAAAAGATCTATTGTGCCCCCTTCTGTCGCCACTGTAAGGATATGTCTTGAATTTCGAAACTGACATATTACTTTTTAGTGAAAAGTTTAATTACTTTTAGTTCAAAATATAACGTTAGTTTGTCAAAGGAAATATATAACACACAAGGTTAGAGTAATAAAATAGAGGGTTTGCTTTACTTATTAAGAATTACTCTAATCTAAAATTTTTCTAGTATATCGTAGAAATTTATTCTATATGTTATTTAGGTACTGCAAAATCTATAGGAAAGTATGTAGTTTTTAATATAAAAATTTATAATGGGGAGACATATTTAGTGTAGTTTTTTTTTAACAAATATATACTCAGTGACTTGTTTTTGTGAATGAAGTATGGCAGGCGAAAATCGTTACTTTTTTTTATTATATAATTTGAATTTATTTAAAAATGGGTAGTGATGCGGCGAGACGAGAAATTCGCGTCTCTCGTCTCGTCTTGTCTCGAAAGAGACGAGAGAGAGATTTTCTCTCGAAAACAGATTCGAAACGAGACGAGAGAGTGACATCTCTCGACGAGAATTTCTCGTGTCTCTCGAGCTCTCTCGGGCTCTCTCGAACAATTTTCTCTTTGCTTATTTGAAATTTTCAATTGCTTGTCGTAACTTAAAATTTTAACATATTAGATTTCGAGATGGTTAAAAAGTTAACTATAACACACCTACTCTATATATAATAAATGGGAACAAATAATACATGTGTTATTAGGATTTTATAAATAGTGATTTATAAGAGAAACTGTTTCTCATTTTATTTATTTAAATAAGTGACTACACACAGAATTGTTTGAAAGCAGCCATAAGGTATAATTTATTTATTGGACACTATAAAAAAATTAATAGTAGTTACAAGTAGAGTAAAGTAACAAGAAATTTAAGAACAAAAACAAAACAAATGTTAGGAATATTTATAAATACACTTTAAATGTTACTTTTTATTATCGACTTCTCTCTTTCACAATATAAATCAGTATGATGAATATTTTGTTACAAATATTTTTATTATAATATTTATAATTAACATAATAGTTGATATAAGTCATTTAAATAATATATTTTGATTTAATTGTTGAATTTGTACATGAGCAATTTTCCTTGTAGCGTTGTTTATATTTTGCAGAGAAATATTGTATTCTGCTTTTAGCTGATACATAATGTACATGTAAATGGGTTGAATGTAAACAATGCTGGCTAGGAATGCTGGGCTAGCATACCAATAAAATAAACAAGGAAGCACAAAGCACTAGATCAGTTTCTATCACTTATACACTTACAATTTACAACCATTCAAGTAACTAGCATGCTGAAAATACATCACGAAAACATATTAAACATAAATCAGTCGAATGCAATGTATTTTCTTTTTATAACATACCTTTTTAGCTTGATTACTTCTAGTACTCTATTTATTTTAATGTCCTCAAATAAGATGTGCAATAATACGTAACAGTAAGGATAAAACATACCCTGAAGTGTATTTGGGGTATTTTTGATCTAAATCCACTATCAAAATAACAAATTTTTCGTTTTTAAGCTGTAAATGTATTACAAGAACTACTTCCATAAAATGTAAACAAAAGTTTCTACTTGTGTACGAAATATGGGTTGCCTGCGCATGGTAGCGAGTTTTTAACCAGATTTATGACAAGTGATAGATTATATCTCGAAAACGTCAGCGCAGTAAAAGCTGCGCGTCTTTTTCCCGTCCAGGGAGTGTCATTACTGCTAGAATACTTATACTGGGATAATACTTAAATTCTTAGCGGACACCTATGTTGCAAGACCCCGATGACGATTAGGTAGATATCAACCAGAAGCATGTACTTAATGGTTATGAAGCTTATTATAACACAAAAAGAACAAAGCACTAATCTAAAAACAGCAATCAAATATAAATAAACCTCATAATTAAAATTTAAATTAAAAACTACAAATATAACTACAAAAGACAGATACTCTAAAAGCGCAAGATATCAGAACCAAACAAAACCAATAACCGTCATAACCTTAAAATCGCAATCAAAATTGCAAAAACTAGTACTGTTAAATCATGAGATTATATCAAGAATGTGTATGCGTTGGAGTATTGCAAATGTTAAAAGTACAGTGTTTTCATGAAAATTTAGCTATGATTTTAGCAGCATTAGAGGACCATTTCTACCACGCGCACCCAACGACATTGGCGTTCCACAGTTCACTGTCTTTTCCTCACACCTCTAGTATAAATGATTTGACATAACGAAACTAACAATAATTATAATTAATGTAGAGTAGGATTGTGTCAAAACTGTAAAGAAATTCTAAAACTAAACAGTAAATAAGTGTCGTGAATTTTAAATAAAATAATTCTTATATTTTATTTCTATAAATAAACCAACTGGTGAGGTGAAACATTGTGATATATGATTTTATTTCTGTGTCCTATGCGTACACGTTAATATACAAAACACCTGGAACATTCTTTAAATAGTTGTGGTTGTAAGAAAAATTGTGTACATAACGCGTTGGAAAGTGTATTTTATGCACTTGTCAAATATATTATCCTTACTCACAGATTAATCAGACTATTTTTTACTTGACCTCAGTATATCTCTTCTTACTACTAGAACTATTTTTATCACTGGAAAAAGGGGCCGTGTTTTCGTATGTTCTGACACATTTTCTGCCTCAATCCATCGGACCCCCCCTTCTCTAAATATATATAAATTTTGCTTAGAATTGCTAACCCTACAATTTTCTATCCGTGTTTGCTGACTTGGAAAATAAATACCGAAAATCGTCACTGTCTCCTGGACTATACAGATAGTAGATGATGATGAGACGTTTGTCAGAAAGATAATCGGTCCTCTCACTCCAATTTAGAGTTGGCGTGATGACTTTACACTTTTATCAATGGCTAGTTGGGGATGTGTTTAAAAACCAATTAAACTGTTCACTAACTAAGTGTTACTAATTTCACAAAATTCGTTTTGCCAACCATAAGTAAAAATTTTAATTTGTCCCATACAGTATGCAACTTTTTATTTTCTGAAAGTAAAGGTTCTCTAACAGTTAGCGATTTTTTCCGTGTATACTTAAAAACGAATCTGTTATCTTAATGTTCCTTTAACCTTTTCCATCCCCCTAAGGAAGCAAACAAAAACAAAAGGCCGTTACTCAGCATCAAATGCATCACATCGCCTTTGACCTTTCTCAATTAACAGTAATTGTTTTTACTTAAATGGCGATCCTGTGCAATTTTGCGTTATCGGAAAATACATCAAAGCGTTTAAATCACAGCGTTGAATAAATTAAATTGCCGTAAAGCTGTTCGGTAATTTTTTAATTAGTTGAAATATCATGGACGTAATTCGATTTTATTGTGTTGAATTATCGAAGGTTAAATTAGAATTAATGTTAAATATTTTGATATTGTCACTTTATTCCCTTGGAGCACCGAGGGGGGAATTGTAAAAATTGGAGTTATTGCAAATAGAAAATTGTATGGGACAAGTAAAAGGTTTAAGTAAAATGAGAATTCATAAATAAATCACCTATGGTTATTGAATAGTTTAATTAGTCTCTTGACGACCTACTCTTAGTGAACTATTTACTTACGGTTAGTGATTTTAGTTTTTAATGTGTATTAACTATCTTGCTACTATTTTTATTGTGGCAGCTTTTTTGATTAATTTATAGTTATTAAAGTGAGTTCCAGGTGCGTCACAGTCTCCTACCATTTTTTTTCTCTCCAATTATATATTCTGGGACTGTAGTAAATACAGAAAGTGTTCAACATTTACACTAACTCATTTCCTTTAAATAGCAAACAATACAACACAAGAACCACACGATAACTAATCAAGATAGTTTCACACACATTCATTATTTTTGGTGAATTTTTCCTGATTGCATTATGGCACTGAAAATGCCGTAACAGGGATCCTTTTACCGGGCACTGCTGATTCAACTGATACCTTAGTGAATAGATATTGCGGTGATTACAGATTCTGTGTGGAGAAGGACGAAACCCCCAGTCACATTTTTATTAAATGTGTAGCACTCCATAATCCAAGTGCACTATACTTAGGATCTAACCAAATAGAAGAGGGCCTAACTTGAAGCCACTCCAAATCCTATATATTTCCTTGAGAAGATAGGATTGGAAGAATGAGTCGCTATGGGCATCGAGACTATTCCCTTGCTGTATTAGCGACAGAAGGTTGCACAGTAGATCCTTTAGGTTTCATAGTAATAATATCCCATACATAACATGGCACTGAGAAATGCCATATTCTGACGTGGGTTAAAATCATAGTTGGACACATTTAAACGTACTGCGAGTGGTTGTAGATTTGAATTTTACAAAAAGTCATCTTGTTTTAAGTATATAGGTAAATAACTTGTTATAAAATATAACGATCGCCGTGTGACCTGGAAAAGAACGACTTTTTATTTTAAATCTACTTTTTTATGCATATTTATATGTAGATTTTACTGATAAAGGTAAAGAACTCTGCCAGATCCTTTACAGAAATTCAATAGTATTGTCGAGAAAATAAAGATGATCGCTCTAAAATATTGAGGAAAAGCTAGAGAATTGGTGCAAATATTCCATCTTCTTCATAATGATATAAGGAACCAAATTTTCTTTCTGATCGGTCAGAACAATAAGCATAAGAAATGTAGATTGTGAAGAAACAAAGCAAATGTCAAATAAACAAAGGCAATCCAGAGAAATCGACAGACTAAAAAAAGAATCAGAATATTGCAATTTATTAAGACCAAGCTGTTTCTCTCAAACTACTACATTATTGTCAGGGTGAGAATCTGACTCCTCAAAATATCAATCCATTTCTGATGACAACTTTATCAATTCAAACCACAAAAAACACTTAAATGAGAACAATGTTATCTACTTTAGGTATTGTATGTGATAAATATGGTATATCTGATCGATCAACTGCTGAGATTGCTAGTGCAGTATTAAAAGAAAAAGAATAAGAAGTCTTTATTTTGATGGAAGAAAGAACAAAACTTTACAGTAAGAAAAGTAAACGGTAGATTATACAAGAAAAATGTTGTCGAAGACATATCGCTTATCGAGGAACCTGCATCTATCTATATTGGTCACGTAATTTCAGCTACAGGGACGGCAGAGTCAATTGGAAAAGCAATATTGGACTCTTTTGCTAAAAACAATTTGGAACTAGATGATTTGGCGGCTGTGAGTTTGAATGGTACTGTTGTTAACACCGGTAATAAAAATCTGATGTGTCCAACACATGACTTTCCTATCTAGTTATTATAGGCATTTTCCGGTTATTTTGTACAACCTATTGCAGCATCTCTATAAATGTTTAAAGGATAAACTAAATATATACATTTTCCACATACATCTACCTCGAAACATTTTTCTATAGATATTCATTGAAAACGAAAATACAGAAGAATTTAAATTTAGCACTTTTCCATTACGGTCCATTTTAGAAAAATCATATATAAACAAAAATTATAGAAATCGATATCGCAAACAACTTTTAGTTCAACAATTTTCATAAAAATCAGAATTTTGCACATTTTGTCAAATTTCTCGAATACGAACCATTTCAGGAAATTTTGACATAGAACAAAAATTATAGATAATAATATTAGAAGTAACTTTTATTTGAACAATTTTCTTCTCCAAACATAAATAACAGATATATTCCATAAAATATAAAAACGGCCTCCCATAAAGTACCCCCCAGATGTTCCGACTTTGTCCAAAATCTAATCATTTCACGTCAGGCCGAAATAAACCTTAAGTTTAAAATTTAATGTTTTTTCCTTTATCCGTTTTTGAGTTTTCTTCAAATTTCGAAATTTACACATTTTCTCAAATATCTCGAATACGGTCTATTTTAGAGAAATTATGTATAGGACAAAAATTATAGAAAATTATATTACAAACAACTTTTATTTGAACAATTTTTATAAAAAATTATTTTTTTTACATTTTGTCAAATTTCTCGAATACGGACCATTTTAGGAAAATTTTGCATAAAACAAAAATTATAGATAATTATATTAGAAGTAACTTTTATTTGATCAATTTTTATAAAAAATTATTTTTTTTACATTTTGTCAAATTTCTCGAATACGGACCATTTTAGGAAAATTTTGCATAATACAAAAATTATAGATAATTATATTAGAAGTAACTTTTATTTGAAGAATTTTCTTCTCCAAACGTAAATAACAGATATATTCCATAAAATATAAAAATGACCTCCTATAAAGTACCCCCCCAGATGTTCCGACTCTGCCCAAAATCTAATCAGCTCATTGGACGCTGAAACAAAGCTTAAGTTTAAAATTTGGTGTTTTTCTGTGTATCCGTTCATTAATTATACGTTATACAGACACACACACACACACACACACACACACACACACACACACACACACACACACACACACACACACACACACACACACACACACACACCCACACCCACACCCCACACACACACCCACACACCCACACACCCACACACCCACACACCCACACACCCACACACCCACACACCCACACACCCACACACCCACACACCCACACACCCACACACCCACACACCCACACACCCACACACCCACACACCCACACACCCACACACCCACACACCCACACACCCACACACCCACACACCCACACACCCACACACCCACACACCCACACACCCACACACCCACACACCCACACACCCACACACCCACACACCCACACACCCACACACCCACACACCCACACACCCACACACCCACACACCCACACACCCACACACCCACACACCCACACACCCACACACCCACACACCCACACACCCACACACCCACACACCCACACACCCACACACCCACACACCCACACACCCACACACCCACACACCCACACACACGCACACACGCACGCACGCACACACGCACGCACGCACGCACGCACGCACGCACGCACGCACGCACGCACGCACGCACGCACGCACGCACGCACGCACGCACGCACGCACGCACGCACGCACGCACGCACGCACGCACGCACGCACGCACGCACGCACGCACGCACGCACGCACGCACGCACGCACGCACGCACGCACGCACGCACGCACGCACGCACGCACGCACGCACGCACGCACGCACGCACGCACGCACGCACGCACGCACGCACGCACGCACGCACGCACGCACGCACGCACGCACGCACGCACGCACGCACGCACGCACGCACGCACGCACGCACGCACGCACGCACGCACGCACGCACGCACGCACGCACGCACGCACGCACGCACGCACGCACGCACGCACGCACGCACGCACGCACGCACGCACGCACGCACGCACGCACGCACGCACGCACGCACGCACGCACGCACGCACGCACGCACGCACGCACGCACGCACGCACGCACGCACGCACGCACGCACGCACGCACGCACGCACGCACGCACGCACGCACGCACGCACGCACGCACGCACGCACGCACGCACGCACGCACGCACGCACGCACGCACGCACGCACGCACGCACGCACGCACGCACGCACGCACGCACGCACGCACGCACGCACGCACGCACGCACGCACGCACGCACGCACGCACGCACGCACGCACGCACGCACGCACGCACGCACGCACGCACGCACGCACGCACGCACGCACGCACGCACGCACCCACACACCCACACACACACACACACACACACACACACACACACACACACACACACACACACACACACACACACACACACACACACACACACACACACACACACACACACACACACACACACACACACACACACACACACACACACACACACACACACACACACACACACACACACACACACACACACACACACACACACACACACACACACACACACACACACACACACACACACACACACACACACACACACACACACACACACACACACACACACACACACACACACACACACACACACACACACACACACACACACACACACACACACACACACACACACACACACACACACACACACACACACACACACACACACACACACACACACACACACACACACACACACACACACACACACACACACACACACACACACACACACACACACACACACACACACACACACACACACACACACACACACACACACACACACACACACACACACACACACACACACACACACACACACACACACACACACACACACACACACACACACACACCACACACACACACACACACACACACACACACACACACACACACACACACACACACACACACACACACACACACACACACACACACACACACACACACACACACACACACACACACACACACACACACACACACACACACACACACACACACACACACACACACACACACACACACACACACACACACACACACACACACACACACACACACACACACACACACACACACACACACACACACACACACACACACACACACACACACACACACACACACACACACACACACACACACACACACACACACACACACACACACACACACACACACACACACACACACACACACACACACACACACACACACACACACACACACACACACAGACATCATCGCGAAAATAGTCAAAACGGATTCAGGGGACCTCAAAACGTAAAAATCCGTCGAAAACTCGAGGTCGAAAAAAATCATGATTCCTATACTTTCCTTATATCTGTATACAGATAGGAAAGTAAAAATGGTGTTATTAGGTATATTAAGACTAAATTAAAACGTCCTTTGCAATGGTATATTGCCAACTACAAGCCAACGAATTGCCATTAAGATATTTATTTCAACATTTAGATGGCAGCACAGTGTCACCTCGTCAATATTCTGGAGAAATCGGGAAGGCTTTCGAAAAATGTGAACGTCTTAAAATTCTAAATATTACCCCAAGAAAATGTAAGTTGCTAAATATAACTGTAATGTCTAGAGATTTAAGTTCTCATCAATCATATTTATATCAAATTTGCAATGCAATATCAAGCGGCAATTTCTTATCAAATTTAGCAAGACGTAATTCTGGGAAATTATGTTTTCATTGAAAAATTGTGTCCTTCGGCTCTATGCTGGAAAGGAAAAGCCAACGTCAAGCCTTACGGATATGGCCCAATTGATAATTAAAGTATATACCCCAATGTGGTTTATCGTTAAACCAAATTTCAGTTGCACTAGTGATAGTTTGCATGTATTTAAAACAACCGAACTGTCATGGTATTTAAAAGATGATTTAAAAAGTATTGTGGATACGGTAATTCAAAGAAACGCGTGGCTTTGAGATTAGTTTGATGTATTTTACATCTTGGTTACATTTGAATTTGGAATTATTTCCTTTTTACTTTTTTCTACCAAATACTGTTGTGAATTGATTTAGGGTATATCTTATGTAGGGGATATACTTTTAATTTGACTCAACGTCTGACCTTTAAACATTCTCTTTAAGTGAAATTCTAAAACAGTTTTGCCTGTTAGTTTCTAAAGAGACTCAGAAGCTACATTCTATACTTTATCGCTTCCTCTGATACATATGTTGATATTGAAATTAGATTAGTGAGGAACATTATCGAATAGAGAATGCTGTTCAAACCATGTTAATGTGGTACTTGAGCCCTTAAAATCAGTCTTTACTGTGGACTCTCTAAACTCTATGTGTTGTTCACTATATTGAGTAGTTACCTGAGCAAAATCTTCTACTATATTACATACTTTTTTGCACACGAGTGTTAATTTAATCCATTTGGCAAGTACATTTGAAGCAATAACTCTTCAATATGTTAATTTTCTAGATATTTTAATTGAACGCTTACGTGTTGTTCAATGGTCATATCAGACCATATGCCAGATTTTTCGGTGCGTCTGATGATAAATGCTCCTGAAGTAAACTTTTTATGGTCTGAATATATAAATGTTCAGATTTTGCATAATTATGGTAACCTGATGCATGGAAGAAAGGTATCATTTTTAAAAAGCTTTAAAGCTGCATGTCAAAATTACCAATTCTTCTGGCTTGCATAATATATTGGACCTACAATTTAGAAGTTCTGTTAAGCTTTGGTTTTTGTTTTTCGATTTCATTATTTTTATTGGTAAACAGTTTATGCTCGTCAGAATTATTAATATAGTTTTACCTTTTTTGTACGAAGTTTATTATATTTTTATGGATGTATATGTCATAATATTCAATTATTGGTTGTTCCATTTTTAATCATTTTGGTAGCATTGCTTAAATGCGAAATACAATACAATAATGCTTATTTATAGGGAAGGGACTTTTGCGTGCGAAAAGTATCCCTTTAAATATTATTTCTTAAATTTTTAAAAAGAAAAATGTCAAAATTTAAAATTAAAAAATAATGAGGTATTAACAATAACGTGGTGTAGTTAAGCAACGCATTACAGCATCAGATTGTAATGACAAAGAAGGCAGCAGATCTCCTAGGCAATTTTAAGTTAAAACCTATGTCATCTTTTTAGGCTCTTTTAAGGCTATTTTTATACCATATTCAAAATTTTTGTAAAAATCAAGGTACTCTGCTAGCTTCGAACGAAGTCAGCAGAGCAACTCAGTTTTTTAAGACTTTTCCAAAAACAACGACACAACATTTTTAGGCTATTAGGCCCTTGAAATAATATACTTTTCGAAAAATATTGTAATTTTTAAAACAATATAGGGTGCTTTGCTAGCTTCAAACAAATCCAGCAAAGCACCTCAGTTTTTTAAAACTATTTTCTATAAACAACATTAAATTTTTACCTATTTTTAGGCTCTTGAAATATTTTAAAACTTTTCAAAAAAAAAGTATTTTTAGGCTATTTTTAAGCTCTTTATATTATAATACTTTACTAAAAAACTGCTATTTTTGAATAATACAGGGTGCTTTGTTGGATCAAAGTCAGCAGAGCACCTCGGTTTATTAAATTTGTTGTGGAAACAACTACCAATGTTTAAGCTATTTTGAAAAATATAGGGTGCTTTGCTAGCTTCAAACGAATCAAGAGCACCTTAGTTTTTAAACCTTTTTTTTTTCTAAAATAAACTGCACCACATTTTTAGGCTATTTTTAGTCCCTTGAAATATCACTAAACTTTTCCAAAAAAAATTGCTATACTTCTTTAATATTACAAAGTGCTTTGTTCAAGTGAAGCCAGCAGAGCACCTCGGTTTTTTAAAAGGTTATTTTTAAGCTCTTAAAATATTATAAAACATTTCGAAAAAGTTTACCATTTGTAAAAAATACGGCTTTGTTATCTCGATTTTTTAAGTTTCTTTTTCTTCTGAAAAAACAAACCACACCATATTAATTTTTTAGTCTATTTTTAAACTCTTGAAATATACAATTTTTCGCTCAACAAAAAAACATTGGTGTTGAAATTACATTCAACATGTCCTATCTGCTAAATACTAGGTAGACACTCCCTGTATAAACCTCCGCTTTTAGCAAACAAAAATAATAAAGTACTGAATAGTCACTCCTTGTATAAACTAATTATCTAAACTTGAAACAACACGCTTGACTTTCAAATGACCGCCAGACACCTGTGTCTTCGCAAACAGTTAATATGATCACGTACGCAATCATGTGATCTGGGACGGCCAATGAGAAAAAAGGCGGTAAAACCGTCGCTGGCTGGTGGGATTGTATCGGAGAAAAAACTTCACTTTCGTTTAGTCAGTCGAACAACACACATCAAAATCTTGTCAACGCCGGCAGCAAGTTGAAATTTAAGTTAAAGCATTTGTGCGATTTGATTTAAAAAGTTGTAACATGTAATCAATTAATAATTTATGTAACCAAGTATTAATATGTAAAATGTGGAATCAATAAGCCGTGAATATATCAAATTCAAATATAAGGTGATAGTTTCATTTGAATAAAATCAGTGCATCAACAAGAACTTCGAGAGTATCTTCCAGAGGCTACAGGGTGGAGCATAAGGCCTTCACCCCAGGTAACATATTTCAAACATAGTCATACAGTCCACCATGATCGAAGGCAGTAAATGTCAAGCCTTATAAACCCAGGGTAAGAAAATTGGCATTTTAAAGTTTTGTTTTCTTCTAAAAACAACTACATAAAAGTTTTAAGCTCTTTTTATGCTTTCGAAATATAAAATTTTCAGAAGAAAAAGGGTTAAACCAAGGTGCTCTGCTGGCTTTATTTCAACAAAAGCCTCTATTAATTAAAAATAGCATTTTTCGAAAAGTTTTGGAATATTTCAAGATCCTAAAAATAGCTTAAAAATTTGGTGTGGTTGTTTTTAGTAAGAAGCTTTATAAAATCGAGGTGCTCTGCTATATTCTTTCGAAGCTAGACAAGTACCCTGTATTTTTAAAAAATACTATTTTTGTAGAACAGTTTTACAAAATTTTAAGAGTCTAATAATTTGGTCTGGTTATTTTTTTAAAAAAGCTTTAAGAAACTGAGGTGCTTTGCTGGATTCGTTCGAAGCTATCAAAGCACCCTTATTTTTTAAAAAATAGTAACTTTTCAAAAAGTTTTACAATATTTCAAGAGCCTAAAGATAGCCTAAAAATGTGGTGTAGTTGTTTTTAAAAAAGAGCTTTAAAATACTGATGACGGGGTGAGTGGCTCAGTGGTAGAGTCTCTGCCTTTGGATCCAAGGGTCCCGTGGTCGAATCTCACCGTTGGCCAGGATTTTTTCATTTAATTTAATTATTTAAAATTAATTCTGATGCCTTGGTAGGATTCCCCACTCAACCATTCACTGTTGGGTTTCAATTAACAGTGCTGTTCCTAAAGTGGCGCTGGGAAACAGTAACAAAGCCTACACAGAACACGAGGCGAAATAACCCTGGTAGTTGAAGCCAATGACACACAAAAAAATACTGATGTCTCTGCTACTTTAGTTCGAAGCTAACAAAGCACCCTGTATATTTTAAAAAGAGTAAATACCTTTTTTTTTAATTTTGTGTGATTATACTATTTTATTTGAAAAGTTTTATAATATTTCAAAAGCTTAATAATTTGGTGTGGTTTTTAGAAAAAATGCTTTAAAAAACCGAGATGCTTTGCAAAACACCCTGTATTTTTCAAAAAATACTAATTTTTTCGAGTTTTATAATATTTCAAGAGTCTAAAAATAGCCTAAAAAGCGGCGTGGTTTTTTAGAAAAAAAGATTTAAAAAGCCGAGGTGCACTGCTGACTCTATTCCAACAAAGCACCCTGTAATATTTATAAATAGCAAATTTTTTAGGAAAGTTTTATAATTTAAGAGCCTAAGAATAGCATTAAAATATGGTGTTGTTTTTTTTTTTTTTTTTGAAAAATACTGAGTGGCTCTGCTGACTTCTTTTAAATCTAGTAGAGCACCTTGATTTTTGCAAAAAAAGAGAAGCATAATTTTTTTTTTAATTTGATATAAAACTAGCCTAAAAATATACCATAGATTTCAACTCAGAATTGCGTAGGTGCCCTGCTGCCTTCTTTGACATCAGATTGTACAATGTTCGATTTACCGACCGCAATAAGTATGAAATAAAACATTTGTTTTAGCCTCCTTAAAAAAAATCTAACTAAATTATATCCAGATAAACCCAGTTATAGTTCGCCTTCGGGCATTAGAAATTCCAAACTTAAAACAGAAAAATAATACCAACGAAAACTTCTTAATAAATGTCTTTGTAGAGTTGTACATAAGCCAGATAAAGTTGGTCCTTTAATTTGGAATGCCAATAGGGCAAATTCTTTATTAGAAGTTTCATTTTATGGACGACGGGATGCCTTTAAATGAACAAAACATTTCTGTAATGAACACGAAGAAGCCGAGGCGCGTCGATTCTGTTTAGAAAGGAAACATAAAAAAAAGAGTTTGAAACAAAGACTTTTATTTCTTAGATCGATGCGGCTCTTTGTTTATTTACGGAAGTCTCCAAAGATGTAGTGTAAATGGGAAGTTTGTTGAAACTTAAAAACGTAAAAATATGAAACTGTGAGTTGAACTTTTCGTATGCCTCTCTGACCTTACAAGAGAACACATGTCGCTCGTATGCACTCTAACGTAACTTTCATTCACAAAAATGCAATACCCTCCTAACTATGAAGACTAGAGAGAAGAAGGCGAATCGAAAATAGTCCAATTTCCGTACTTATTTTTATAAAGTTCGCCAAATTGATTGTAGTTGGCAGGTCGAACGTCACTGCCGTTCATTTTCTATGTAAATAAATGTAAAAATAAGTAATTTTTTTTAAAAATTTGTGAAAAGAATTAAAATGCAAAAAAAAGTACCTGAGTATAAGTAATATGAGTGACAAAAAACATCAAAGCAAGATTTACTTCGTTCCAGATTGTAAAAAAGGATACAAATCAGATGTAAAACTAAAGAAAACCAAGGAGAAATTAATTCAATGTCTTTTTAAAGCTTCCAATGTAAGTAAAATAATGTATTTATGTCTAAATATAATATTTATTTTTAACTAGTCACAACATGTATCTTAGTTTATTTTATTACAAGTTTCTATATTATAAAATTTTACAGTCATAGATCCTGACTTACAAAAAACAATAATTATACATTAAATTTAACTTAATGCAAAAGAAAATTGGTTTTTTTATAAAGTTTTAATGTTAGATAAAGAATTGCATTTTTTTTTTTTTGTTAAACAGCATTGTAAATATTTTTCCTAAACGCTTAGAACAGTGGCAGCATATATATCGTTCCTAATGCATATAAAGCACTTTCTAGAGATAATGCTGTTCTATACTTTTTAGAAGATATTTCCAAATATTTTGAGAATCTTTTTACTAATCGTACTGTTAGCAAAATAAAAAAAGGAAAGTCGAAATTAAAGGATGAAGCAATATCATGTACATTCTCAAATCTTCCTTTATTCTTGTATTATAACAATAAAAAATCTGTTAACTGTGTTTTATTTTGCTCTTAAAACTATATGTAATTAGGTATAAGTCAAAAAAATTGTATTTATTAAATTTCGCCATTTAACTAACTTTTTCGAATTTGGTCATACCTATCTAATTTGCATTTTGTATAAACAAAATTAAATAATTTATCAATTAAAAGGTGCACAACTTATTTATAAATAAATACAACAGTATATTATGTGCTTTATTTGCCAATAAACAAGTTTATTTTAATTATTTTGACAAAATTATGTAAAATTCCCACAAGATACCATGTATTTTAAACAGCGCTAACAATACCAGCGCCCTTGCGGTGGAATAAAAAGCTCAATTAACGTCCGTTTTTTGGGACCGTATTTCGAGTATGCCGATTCGCCTCCTTATTTCTAGTCTTCTTTCTCTAACCCTTTATTCGCCATTATTGGTTTGATTCGTATGGAACAAGTCTGCATTCAACTTAAACTATCAGTGAATATCTGTTGCTCGTATATCTTCTAACCTAACCTTCGTTAGCGTGAACGAATGTTGCACATATGTCCTCTAACCTAACCTTAGTTCACCCCGATAATATAAAGCCGATTAGACCAAGAGCTGCTACAAATACGTTTGTTTTGGTTCTCGTTCTAAAATTGTTCCGGTGCTATTGCGCAATAGTCCTTAATTCTTAACAGTTCTCTAACCATTTAATAGAAAACAAACCACTGCCAGAACAAATGTCAGCAAGTAAATTAGTGTCAGTGTCTAAGTAAGAAAGTAAAAAAGAGGCCAAGTAATATTATAAAAAGTAAATAAATCAAATAATTTATTCCTAAAAAACCGAACTTACTGTTTGAGAATGGGAACATTCTCAAAAAAACACAGAACTTTTAGGTTTGGAACTAGTTATGGTGAAACCAAAAAAGAGCGAATATCTACTGCGCATGCTCCAAAGGTTCAGGACGAGTTCAGGAATAGGTACGAAAATGAACCAAAACAAAGATAATAACAACAATTAGGCATTCCAAACAAATGAATTACCAGTGGGCAGGTTTGGTATATCTAAGGGTGGCGACATATGGTGTATTTTATCTACTTTACGTAAAATCATGAATAATGGATTACATTTAAATATTTTATGTCAAACATAATAAAAATAATATATAAAAACCCACCTATACATTTCTTCATAAATTGGCAGGCTTGGCGAGTACTACTTTGAATAAGAATAGCGTCCAAGTTGCAAGACTATGTCGCTACCCCCCTAAATATACAAGAATTTCCCACTGGCACCTATTGTTTGACAGGTCGTTGGAATGCCTAATACACTAATAAAAGGCCAACGGCTTCTGCAATTATTTGACAGCAACCATGACATGCTACCAACGTCAATAATATTGTTTTCTTAACACGTTGAATACCTTAAGGTTCTGTCATATCTGTACTTCTATACAATGAGCCATGTTCACATGTGAGATATGCTGTGTTATAAATTATATTGTAATTCTTAGTCACTATACAAGTTATTCCAAATAATCAGTTTGTTAAAAAACCCAAAAGTTTTTAATTTAGAACCATTTTTAATAAAAAATGTAAAATGTGTACGTCATCGGGAATAGATCAATCAGTGTGTGTCTAAATTTTGTTTGTTATACAGAACCAAGCCAACGAACAAACCGACATACAGAATGTCGAAGTGAACGCGCATGTAAATATATCATTAGCCGCATCCACATTGAGCGAATTGCCTCTGTCTTTTACTCGCGAGCCTGCCTCGGTTGAATTTGGTTCCAGAAAAAATTAGTTAGCTTCGCGCGGCAACCTTCTTATGCAAGGCAAATTCATATTTCTGAATTGAAACTCTTTTGAGCACGTCCACGTTACCGACAGCATTCGGCTCGGGGCGAGGCCGTCTCGGGTGAGGCAGCGCGTCTTAAAATTAAGGGCGAGGCACGTCTACACTAAGCGAGCATTTGCTTCGCGAGGCAGCCTCGCGAGACGATTGGCTCAATGTGGACGCGGCTATTTGGGAACGCGCTACAAAGGAAGACGACAGGCAGCAAATTCTACCGTACTAAAACTGGTGTCGTCTGTCTCGCCTTCCCAAATGTGTTTCATATCATTACATGTGTTCAGATATGAAGATGCCGTTTTCGGCCTCCTTCGGTGTCGTGAAGGCGTTTGAAGTCGGTCTCGGTCTCGCCTTGTCAAATGGTAGCTTTAGTGACACTTGAAAATTAACACTACCTAGACCTAACCTAAAAATTATTGGTTTGTTTACCTTCTTGTCGATTCTCGATTTATTTCTTTTGTCTTTGCTAATTGGTTTAATTTTATTAATAATATGAGTTTGTCGTAGAAGAATCCTAGTAGAGTAGAATGTAACTTTACAATGTTAGTAGTGGTCGTAAGAAAAATAAGTATCCTGTCTTATTATATTGTTAGAAAGTGTTATTTTAACTGATATGTCTACAAGACTTGTATCTCATCGAATAAATAATACAAGTAATTTTAAGATCATTGTCCTTGGGCACCTTTAATGATATTTTCTCAATGGTGTTGATTATGTGACGTTAATCGTGGATGAGCACCTTTGAGAAACAGCGGCTCCAAGACGAATTTTCGGTAGGTGCCATTGCCTTTAACCATTTCCTATTTAACATATTTTTTTGTCTCGGGGTCCATGGCCCCAATAGCCCCCCGCCTGGAGCCGCCCTTGTCTTTAAGACTGTAATCATACTTTTGCTACAAATAATCTCGTATATGTATAACACTATATCAACTCTGTAATTGAACATTATTATGGGCTTAAGAAACAATTGTATGTGTATGACCAAAGAGTTGTAATAAATGTATTTACCTAAATTTTGTATTGAATAGTTGCATAAATGTTTAAGTAACAATTTTATAGTTATTGTGAAGTATATTTTATAATTTTGCTGTAAGAATATTTTAAAAATGAATTTACATGATTATTTCCCTCGCCTGCCAACTTTGATATTTTAATCAGTCACATTGCAATTTACGTTATTGTTAGAACAAATTATAATTAAATTGACTATTTTCAGTGACTATTTCACAGAGATAACAGATATAACCATTCATTGATAAAATATAATATTCACGATACCAAGATTAATTCGACAATCGATACACTCTATTTGTAGGGATGCGGCGAGGAGACGAAAGGTTAGAAGTAAGAGAGGGGATAAAGAGATAAATTTTACGCAGATACAACTTATTTTTATCAATGAATTAATGTGTAAGCCGCTGTGCGCTTATAATAAACAACGTAAATATTTATGCTGGTGTAAGCCCTGTTGCCACTTCCAACCTAACATGAGTAGGTTTTAAAATTTATTGAAAATTATTAGTTCTAATTTAGTGAAATTACGTCTAATTTAGTTAATTTTAATATAACTAATGATTTAAAATTTTTTGAGTTCAGTTGCAATAAAATAGGTTAAATTATTTTAGCACAGCGGATGTTATACCCTCCTGTGTCCCTTCGAATATGTCTTATTCAGGACCGTACGATATTTGTTTGTAGTTACATCTCCTGTTATCTCTGCTATTTTAAATCAATTATCCATGTATTTGATATTCACCTATGTTGACAGCAACTCGCATATTTTATTATAGATGTAATATTTTATAAATGTCATATATATTTATTGTTAGAGTACAAGCTAATATCTTGTGGAACGTTTTAAAATTAACCAAAATTAAAATTTATTTTATTGTATATTTATTTAAGTTACATCCAGGGCTCAAGAAATAATCTCAATAAATTTAACTCGACCTTAGTAAATTAGCGCCTATTGTCACTAAATTTTTCGTGTATTTTACAATTTGTCTCAACATAATTTTGTCATTTATAATCAAGAAATAGTCTCGGACTTTCAGATTATTAAAATCAAAATTATGTCTCGACAAATTGATATCAAAAACATTCAAAATTAGGATACAATAAAAATAGTCGACTGTTTATCAAGGTCTCGTTATGCTACCCTTGACAATTTAGTTTCAGAAAACAAAATAGTGATTTTTGCAATTTTAGTAAAACTAATTAGCATGCCATACAGCAATATAATATTAATAAAACATAATACTTATTTAAACTATAAATTATAAAGCTACCATCAGACGGGGCGAAACCGATCAGCAGGAGTGAAACCAAACATCACGCGCGGCGAAAGCCCACAAGTTACTGCAGGAAATATCAGTCTTTACGAGGGAATCTAAGAGGAAGGTTTATTTTCTCAATCCGTCGCGATACGTAGGATACGTTTGGTTGTGTAGAGTCACAGAAGATAGATGAGATAACGTTATGAGTAAATTTGTGTTCTTTTATCTGGCCCTAGTAATAGAGACTTTTAGTTTTTTTATCAAAATTATGTAATTTTTGTATTTACATTTTTATTAGAAGTAAGGAAATAGTGGCGTGAAATCGATCACTAACTATTTGGTCTAAATAAAGCTCTCTTTGTAATTAAAGTTTCTCTGTGACTTTGTTTTGCAGTACTTTTAGTGAGTCCTTTACACTAAACCCTTCACTCCCTTCCAGCCTTATCCTTTGTGTTATAACCCAGGGGAATAACCAATCTTACATATTTTTATTTTTTCTTTTAGAATAAAAATGCTCCGAAAATATACGAAAAAATGGGGCCCTACAAGAAAACAGGGTGGCTGAGGCAGTCAAACGAGGGATGGCTATAAGAAGGGCGGCAGAAAACTTTGCAGTACCATACAGCATGGTGTATGATAATGTACGTGCGCCTGTAGAACGAAAAATTGGAGGCCAACCGGCTCTATCTGCTGTTGAAGAATGTAAGATAGCAGACGCTCTTCTTCAATGTGCCGACTGGAGGTTTCCCTTCAAAAGCTACGATGTGAGATACATGGTAAATAAGGCTGGAAGAACCGAGAAACGCTGTGAGGATAATTTTGCAGGAGTCGACTGGTTCAAATTATTTATGGGCAGACACGAGGATTTGACTCTGAAGTTAGCCGAAAACACAAAGCGGGTTAGAGCAGCGGTAACATATGAGGTAGTTCAAAAGTATTTTACCAAATTGTTCACTTCCATCGATGGAATTCCTCCTGCTAATATTATAAACCATGACGAAACCAACTTTTGTGATGATCCGGGCCAAGCTTTGGTGGTTGTCTGAAAAGATAAAAAACATGCCCATAGGGTGATTGATACATCTAAATCAAGCACAAGCGTAATGTTCGCGGTGGCAGATGATGGAAAATTATTACCGCTCTATATTGTATACAAAACCAAACATATATATGAAGGCTGGGCGGAGGGCAGCTTCCCAAATGCCCGGTATAATAGAACCCTAAGCGACTGATTTGATGCCGAAACATTTAAAGACTGGTTTATATCTATTGCGCTGCCATATTTTAACTCACTGGAAGGAGACAAAGTTATGTTAGGTGATAATCTCTGCAACCATTTAACAGTTAGCGTTGTAGAGACCTGCGAAAACAACTTACAAATTTATTCTGCTTCCTCCCAATTCAACCGACTTACTACAGCTTCTGGATGTGGCCTAACTCCGCCCCCTCAAACATGCATGGAAAAAGACTTTGGAGGATTGTAAACTTGAAAATAGGGGTGTCCTGCCAAAAACCGTTTTTCTGAGACTTTTAAATGCAACTATTGATAAAGTCGGTTTAAGAAGTGGAGATAACACAAAAGCCGTCTTTAAGGCATGTGGGATAGTCCCCTTTAATCCAGACCAAACGCTTAAAAAAGACAGAAGATGAAAATGAGGTAGAGCAACTATGGAGTAACACAATTGTTTCACATTTGAGGAAATTGAGAACAGAAGGGGAAAGCGCGGAAAACGAGGAAAAAAGTAAGCGTGAAAGCTGGCAAAAAATAACACCCTAGTCGAGAAAGAACCTCCAGAGCAGTAAGAAGAAATGGTTGAGGACCAATGCTCTGGAACGTTCCAAAATCTATCAGATATTTCAGATGTAGGAGAGGTCCAGAACAATTTGGTTTTAAGCAGTGAGGAAAAGAAATAGAACCAAATTTTTGGCCTTGGAGACTTTGTTATAGTAAAGTTTTCCACCAATAAACGAGACTGATTTTTTGTAGCTAAAATTGAACAAGTTAATGAGATGGGCAATAACTTTACTGTCAACTGTTTACGAAAAAAAATTACACAAAAAGAAAAATTTTTCGTATACCCCAATGTACAAGACATATCCGAAGTTAAACAGGACCAAATATTGAGAAAAATATTTCGAAAGTCCTCAAGAAGAGGGCAATATAATATTTTTAAAAATATTTTTAATTATAATCTTGAATAGAATATTTTTATTTTTGTTGTAGGTATATTTATCCAACCATTTTTTTATTTTATAGAATTAAGATTTTTGTTTGTCCGTTTTTAAATTATTATTCAGTAGAAACCATTAAAAAAAATAATGAGTTTTGTAATTCTCTTTTTAATTAAAAACGAAAATGTTTTTTTAAAACTAGAATAAGTGGTCGGTTACACCCTCGAAGTTGCTAAAGTCAACTTTACGTAAAATAAAAGGGGAGATCGGTTTCACATCCTAGTCCGTGGTGAAACCGAAACTTAATAAAAAAAAAATATAAAAAAAGCTACTGTGGTTATTTTATCAGTGTTGACAGTTATTCGCTCCATGCGAAGTCATGGAAAGGGAAGCAAAACCGATACTAGCGCTAGCTGCGGATAATTCGTGCATTTTAGGGCGATATTTTGTAATTTTGGCATATCAAATACACGTATACATTTTACTTTTTTTCAAAAAAAGTAGGTAAAAACAATACAATAAGCAACCGGAGTTGCTGTGTTGAAAATTGAACAAATACTAGCAAAAAAAAACAGTGAAACTTATATAAAAAATTTCAGTACCAAAGTGGAAATTAAATCAAAGAAATAAATGGATAGATATACAATAAGAAGAAAAATTACCTTTATTTTTGTAATAATAACAGTAATGCTGCAAATAGTAGACATCAGAAACTTGAAAGGTTTTAAATCAACAATAAATTATAATTTTACCATGTTCTTTAATATCCCTTATTCTTAAATATTCATTCAGCAAGGACTAGATTTCAAGATTACTGCCTTTGATTATTATATGTGGTTGGAACGCAATTTTGTGACTTACTGATGGGAAATCAGTTTTAATCATTCATTCTATGTTTTCTTTCGAACAAAAATGAAAATATAAGTAATGATCCTTCTTTTATACATTTTAACTTCACGCTATTATTAAATGGTATTTTTTTATTTTGACAGATTGGAGTAATTCTTCAATAAAAACTTATTAGACTTAGGCAACTTCTCATACAATTTCCAGTAAATACTGTTGCCTGCCTATATTTTATTATTCATTTTTATCGATTATACATAATTTTCTTTAATTTAAGCGATAAAAATATATAATAATAATAAATTAATGTTTTACTTGTTTTACAAATCCATATACTTTTATTAAAACTACCATATATACTTTTTAATTACGAATTCTATTAAAAGTTGCATTTGTCAGTGTACTCAGAAATAGTCCATTAGTATCAAAACCAATTGGCGCTGCTGTCGCGCACGGAGCGAATACATGCTCAAACCTTCAAGCTTCAACATATATTTTTTTTGAAATTTCTTTTTTCGTACGAAAAATGAAAAAACGACAAAAAAGAGCTAATTTTGACCTGTTTCGCCCCGTTTGACGGTACTTTTTTATTTGGGATTAATCTTCTAAAATTTTATTGTTATCCTTTCTTATTATTATAAAATTTTAAAAAATTCAAATTACATACTGTATCATAAGACAAACAAGAACATATCCTAAAAATTTGTTAATAATGTTTGGTTTTTAGAAATATTTTATAAAAATGGTAGCAACTATTTATGAATTGGAAGTAAGTTTGTTCAATAGTCATCCAAATTAACAATCATTTTTTATTATTAATAAAACAAACAACTTCTTACAGCACACTAAGAACGTTTGTTAAACAAAATTTGTTCCAGAGCATTAAGTTCATTCTCAAATAGAATGTACTGCCTTTTCTGAAACAATATTGCTTAATAAGGAAGCTATATCTTTAAATAAACTGAATGTTTGTAGTATATTGTCAGAAGTAAATTGAAACAGTTGGCATGGAACGAGAGCAAACGACATTGTCTCAAATTTTCTCCGACAATTTCTAAAGTTCCTGCATCTTATGGAGTTTTCCGATTTGATACTAAACCAATTTGCAGAGTTATATTTTTAGTTTGTTTTCAGCTACTTTAAGAAATTGTGCCCTGAGGCGCGTCTATTTATGTTTCTTAATTAATTTAAATTTATTGAGAATGGTATTCGAGAGACCGATATAGTTGGGAATTTAAAGCTTCTTATTGTGATGTTTGTTTACTTTAAAACAACAATTTATTTATTAATAATTTATTTAAACACTTATTTATTTTATAACACAACTATTCTAATTTATATATGTAACGTTCATTTTTGGCCCCACGAATTAATAAAATTGTTTTGGCTTACCTGGTTAATCATACGAAAAAAAAGGGTAAAATCGTATTGATGATATCACTATTATTTTTGTCATTAACTAATTTCACCTGTATTCTAACTTTTGGACATCATTATTACAATTTATTTCATCTCACCACTAAGTAAAAGGATGGTAGTCCTCCTAAAAATAGACCAAGTTTCGTTGTAAATTTATATATATTATGTATTATAGTCTCACCTTTGGGTAATTAATTATTTACGATACCATTCTTTAAGAATTTCATTGCTTATTTTTGTTATAGCTGTCAGTATTAGGTTAATATTTTTTAATTGTGACAGTGAATGACATAAACGTCATTTGACGACAGAACACCGACAAGTGTCATGTTTGTAGGACGTTCCAATATCGGGCTCAGAACCCGAGGTAAGGTAGTTTCACAATGAGCGATTTTAAGTCGTGAGGGATTTTTTTGCGATCGCTGTTGTATTAATTTTTGTCGGGAACAGTTTCCCAAATGTAGTTATACTGTATATAAATATAGTTTTTAGAGTACCTTTCGTAAGTGGTCTCTTAAGTTATATAGTGGGGAATTCTTGAGGATGAATTTCTGAACCCACCTGGCTTGACATTTATCGGAAAGGGATTTCGGCCATTTTGGACGGCTGACGTATTTTTTTAGTCAGTGGGTGATGAATCACGAGAAGGACGAATTTTGCGTCGAAGTAGAATTTTGTTAATATTTAGCCCCATCGGCTTACCTAATTAAAGGGGATTTTAGATTCTACTTCATGGTTAATTGTTGGTAAATTGACATTTCGTATTTTGAGAGGAATTTTAGTGTATTGGTAAATTCCTATGGTCATTGGTCCAGCCCATATCTAGTATAGGATTTTAACTCAATAATTGGAAGTTCACAGCATTTGGAGTGTGGAATATTGTTGTGCTGTGGATCATCTCACGTGTTTCTCATCCTTGGAAGGCTACCAAGTTAACCCTTTACGAAAAAGGGTTTCACCCAGGGGGTTGTTAACCCAGGATTCGACAACAATTTTTACCCAGGGGGTAGCGACTCAGGATTTCAACAGTTGTACACAGAGGGTTATATCGTCCGGAGTTCAACGGTTTCATCGTGGACTCATCGAGGGAACACAGAACATTGGTATGCTAGCCGCCTAGCTTACTTGTAGCTAGATTTACAAGGATGATTCTCGTTCTGGATAGGAAGATGGGAATGCTGTGAAAGAAGACACCCTACTATCAGGTTTTTTTTTTATACGTTATATTGAAGGTTTCATGTGTGCATTGTTAAACTATACATTCACTTTCAACCGAATGTTGTTAAGGTATTCTCAACATTATTTATACTTTTGAGCACAGAATGTTCTAGAGTTCTTTCACTCATAACTTATGTATTATCAAATATTACATCGTTTAATTGATTAATATTTTGAAACTTTTTCTTAATTTAAGCACTTAATGCTGATGTAGTAATCCTTCGGGTCGCAGAACACTTGGACTGCTTCCACGTTTAAGTTGTAATTCTTCAGTTATTAAGGGCTACTGTCACAATTTTACTTTTTCAATTTATTCATTATTAAATGGACAAGACTTAACGTATAAGTTAAGCAATCTCAGAAGACCCGTGTGGGGGCAGAGATTAAGTAACCTCTTCCAACCTGGGAGTTTAAGTAAATATGTGTTCATTGTATTTTTATTTTATTTTTATATTTTTATTTAGTTGTATGAATTATACTTAATTATAAAATTTCATGATTTAATAATTTTCTTTTGGGTAGTTTGGTCTTAACCAAAAGTTAAGCAGATATCGCCTTCCAATTTGGAGAGGGTTATAAGCTTATAAGGATTATAAGTTTACTGTTTAGTTTATAATATATGATGTAGTATAGGTGCGGTTATGCACAAGATTTGAGTTAACTATTATTTTATATTTTATGTAAGGTGGAAATTAATATTTTGCGCAAGCGTCATGCCTGGTACCAAGCTAACGACGAACCGTGCCATATTTTGATACATTTAATAATTTATTTTGGGTTATGCATATACATATATGGTGTAAACTTTCCCTTTAATTTCCTCCAACTTTTTTTTTTTGGATTATCTAAAGCCATTAGGTAATTAATTAGTTTTAGTAGTTTATCGAACCTATAATAAATTGTTGAAATTTAAAGTTGATATATTTAGTAAATATTTTTCCTTTTTTTTTACTTTATAAAGGAACATAAGTTGAGGTTTGTCTTTTATTTCTTTCCTCATTTACTGGGTTTTTGGGGAAATAGGATCATAGTTTGGCCACTATATAGACCCAGTTGGCGCCTACTCATTTGTCTACTATTTCCGGAATTCTTGTAAGCTATCCACCCCCTAGCTGCCGTCTGAGCGACGTCGAAGGCCCGAAGGTTGACACCGGAACAGCCGAAACTTGTGTAACCGTAGTAGACAACATTTTTAATTGTAGTTAATACTTTAATAATTTTTTTTAAGTTTAAAATTTTGGTGGAATCACCGAGTTCATTTGGTAGGTTACATATATACTTCGAATATCTTTAAACTGATCACTATTTATATTTACCACTGTCTATCTACTAATTACTATTTATCTTCACTGTCCATATAATAACTAACTGCACTGTGTTCTTCCTCCAATATTTATACAAATTTAAAAAATTGGCGAATGTTCTAGTAAGTTCACATATTCTCTCCAATACACTAGAAACATTATCTCGTTCTTTCTCGAACATCATCGAAAGCACATTCACCATAGTCGTCCCATAGGTTTGGTCTTAAGGGGTTTAATTATGTATAATAAGCGGACAAGTTGAGCCTTAAAGGCCAAATAATACAGAGAGAGACTTGGAGTATTAGAGCATGACTGAATAATGAAATGGCTCACATTACATTATTTTTACAAACTAATTAAACAGGGTAGTTACATCACTGTACCAAAACTCTTAATCTTATTCCAACTATGAAAAAATATATAAACCCTATATTAATTTTTTAAATCGGCAAGTATATTATGAATAACAAAGGCCGTAAGACTAGACCCTATGGGATATCGTATTTTATAAAATATCTACAGATACCTGGACAGACTGGATACGATTTTTTTTAAATAATAGAAAACAGTTTACAGACAACTTACCTTCTATACTTCAGACTAGAGCATGTCCCCAAAGAGTCTGGAAAATAGTTAGTGATTATGATCCTAAACCAAAAATCCAGAAAAAAGTGATAATGATCCTAAACCAAAAATTCAGAAAAAGAGACAAATAAAGTTTGATCTTAGAGGCCAGTCTACCTCTTGCTAGTAATTTCTAGAGGGAAGATAAGTACTTAAAACTGATATAAAAAAGGACATTTTTATAAAAGACCATCAATTTAGATTCCTAGGATAACATTCAATAACAGATTAAGCACATAGAATCACATATATAATTAAAAACGTATATGAAGACAAAGTTTCAGCAATTTAGCACGTTCTTTCTATAGTACCTTGCACTGATTTTGTTAAAATTGACAAAAGCAAAGTAGCCCTTGGAGGCGATGGGAGGGAGTGGGGGAATTAATCTCACCTGTGAAAAGCACTACTTTGATCAAAATTAACAAGAGTAAAGTTCCCTTATAGGCGTTGGGGGGAAAAAGATCTCACCTAGAAAAATGGTATTAAGGATGTGGGTTACATGTCCCAATTATTTACTATAAACTGTTTCCCATTTAGCACTGGCAGCCAGCAAATTTCAATCCAAAAATTATACACACCCTATTATTACTTACTTATCTAGTTGGTTACTCTCGAACTATTCTTCTTGAAACGCCGTGACCATATTATTAATTGAAGAGGTTGAGTGGTGTGTACACACTGGGTAATAAGAAATGAATGTAACGTATTTAAAGTGTGTAGGTAGTTTTATTAATATTAATAAAACTCAGTCAAAATTAGTCTTAGCGCTTTCAGCCGGTTAGGCCATCATCAGAGACTCTACAAAGATAAAAAACGGAGCTATAACAATAGTCAAATCGAGATATTCCTAAACATTGAATAAAAAATAAAAAAACATTAAAACTTACTTGTCAGTAAATATAGAAGGTGCATGAAAATTAATTATTTAAAATTTTATTTATTAGATTCAAAGGGCTGCCACAATACGGTCCCTGGTTCTCAACCATAACTTGAGGCTTGAAACGAAGCAAAACCAATCCTAACAGGTGGTTGAAAATTGAGAAGAAACGTGGGGGCTCATCCCAACACGTGTAAATAAACTGTCTCAACCTTTCCAAGGAAGAGAGATGGAAAAAACTGAACTTCAGCTTGAAGCCAGCTGCCCTTTCAAAATAGCTACCGTGAGGCGGAGGCAAGTTGGGGCACAGGTAATCGTAAAACGTAGAATACAAAAAAGACGAAAAAGTAACCATCTTGACTTAACAGTGCCAAAAAAAGAACTGAGTGACAATTGACAGTTGACAATGAAGTTGTCAAAATAATTGCCAACTTGAGAAATACAAATAAATTTCATGAAAATTGATCAAAGTTAATATTTAAAAAAAAAAAAGTGGGTTGGAACCACTGAAGTAGCAAGCACAAGTTATGGAGGGAATTTTAAATTTTAAATTATTTTTAAAAAATACCAAACGTTACAATAATTAAGTAGAATTATAAAATATACATTAAGTGAAGGTAAAAAAACATTTTGGTATAAAATTATTGAAATTAAGAAGGTGCCTGACTAGAACAACAGAATTGAGCCTGCCGACCCCAGGGAAACAGAAGTCGCAGGCAGACCAACTTTTCCAACTATAAGAGGAGGAAAAACCGTCCTGACCACGAAATCAGATATCACCGGAGAAGACAAGATCAACTCTGCTGTAAGAAGATTCAAGGAGAAGCTAGCTAGGTAACTTCAGACCAACCGTTGCCAATACTCTTAAAGAGAGGAGGCACTTTGCTATTGAGATGGATTTGAGTGTTAACACAGGTGACATTAGTTCTATTAAACTCTCGGTGTATCTCAAGATCTTCGAGCAGATTTAATTTAAAGTTACAATTGAAAATATTATGAAGGACAGTGACATTCTCAGAAGGAGTGAAATTGTGATTATTGAATTTAATATGATGTCCAAAAGTGGACTTATCAGGATATCTAATGTGTTCACCAGCTCTTAAATTGAGTCTTCTCTCGGTTTTCCCTATATAAGTAGTATTGCAATCGTTACAGTTTAATCTATAAATACCACTTTTGAGTAGCAACTCGATTTCATCCTTAGTGGCTTTTAATTGAATTAACATTTTTAAAAGATATTTTAACATTGTTGCAATCTTTAAAAACTGCAGCGATATCATTGGAAATTTTCCCGAGATAAGGTAGTGAAAAGTATTTAAAATTAGCAGGAGAATCATTAGTAGGATTAAAAGCAAGCAGAGACCTTTTCTTAAGTTTGACCTTATTAATAACCATGTCAATAATAGAAGGATAGTAGTTGTTATTAAAGGCTAGTTGTTTTAAAACGTTGATTTCTTTATTAAAATTATGATTAGATAAAGGTATATTGAGGAGACGGTGAACATAACAGTATATGGCTGATAACTTGTGTTGATAAGAGTGATTAGAGTGAAAATTAATTAGATGATCAGTTTGAGTGGGTTTCCTGTAGATATCAAATTCGAGCTTATTATCCATACGACTAATAGAAAGGTCTAGGAAATTAAGTGATTTGTTGACTTCAAGCTCGACTGTGAATTTAATTTTAGGATGGATATTGTTGATGAAAATTAAGAAGTCATCAATCTCAGTGACGTTGCAATTCATAATAGCAAAAATGTCATCAACATATCTGTGCCAGTGTAAGATTCGGTTGTTAGGGGAATTAATCAGAATTTTATTGGTTTCTAGGTGATCTAAAAATAAGTCTGCTTACAAAGGACTAAGAGGATTGCCCATTGCTAGGCCATTAGGTTGTCTGTAGAAAGTTTTATTAATTACTTTAATGTGAGCCATTTCATTATTCAGTCATGCTCCAATCCTCCAAGTCCCCCTCTGTCTTATTTTGCATTTGAGGCTCAACTTTTCCGATTATTATAAATAATTAAACCCCCTAAGACCAAACGTGTGTACCAGTAACTTCCATGATTCGTCAGACAACAACTTCCGATAATTCCAATGACAAATTTGAGCAAATGATTGCAGTTGCTGGTCAATCTCTGAATCAATTGGAGAAAAAAAAATAAACGAATTTCTTCGACGATATCGCGACATTTTTGTACCAAAAGGAGGAAAAACATGAAGAACTTCTGTCGTAAAACACAAAATTGTCACTGGTGACGCCAGGCCGATTCGTCAATCAGCTCAAAGATTACCAAAAGCCAAGAGAGAGGAAGCTGAAAGGATTGTTCACAAAATGAAAGAAGACAGGGTGATAGAACCTTCTACCAGCCCATGGGTCTCTCCGGTATCCAAAGAATGGAAATACGTGGTTCTGTGTGGATTACCGTCAGTTGAACAATGTTACCAAGAAAGACAGTTACCCTCTGCCTTATACCGACGATACCTTGGATATATTGGCCGGAAGTAAACTGTTCTCTACCATAGACTTGAAGTCTAGATACTGCCAAGTCGAAATGGACCCAGTAGACAAAGAAAAGACAGCTTTTACCACCGGATCTAGATTGTGGCAATTTAATGTCATGTCATTTGGAATATATAATGCCCCTGCGACATTTGAAAGACATGAAAAACGTATTGAGAGGGTTATTCTGGGAAACATGCCTGGTTTATTTGGACATCATAGTCGTGGGGAAGGCATTTGATGAACATCTAAAGAACTTAGAAGATGTTTCTAAAAGACTTCAAGCTGCCCAACTGATGCTAAACCCCAAGAAGTGCCAACTATTTCAAAATAAAGTTAATTACCTGGGTCATGTAGTCAGCAAGGATGGCGTGGCCGTAGATAAGGAAAAAGTCGCTTTTATCAAAGAATGGCCACAACAGACTGATGAACATCAAATAAAAAGTTTTCTTGGGCTTTTTTCAACAATACCCGAAACCCACGTGATCTGATAACCATCAAAAACCCATCGAAAGGGCCTGATTTGACGTAAAAGGAACTAAACTGTCAGTCCTGTCAGAAATGTCACTGGCGTTCATTTGGGGACTGACAATATTTATGTTATGTTTGTTTACATTTTATAAACACCTTTATTCCGTTTTTCATTTAATAGTAATAAAGCAATTAGTTATTTTTAGAGAAAATTGGTGGCTTAATTCTTTTTTGTTGGTAAGTACAAATTTATTTACTGTAACTCGTAAAAGTTAATGACTATATAATTTATTTTATTTCAGGTAATGTCACACAGAAACAAAATTATTGTATATTCGTAATTGCATTCGAAAATTTGAGGAACGTTTTCCAGTTGAATAAATGGAATGTGATTCTTTTTTGTCGTCATAAACAAATACTTGTTCAAAATTAGAAAAAAAAGGAAAAAGCTCTAAAAGGCCCACAGTAACGACAAAAGCTGTTGAAGATGTGCAAATTAACATGGTGCAAATTCCCAATAAATTAGTAAAAAAACAGCACCTCAAACAGGTATGAACGGTGTTTCAAAGACTGACTCTGACGAGTGAAATTCAAAACTTTTTTTTTTTAGGTTTGTCACTACGAACTAGCCATAAAGTATTGAAAACATTTCTGAATGCATCCCCTATAAAGTTTCAGTACTGCAACAATCATTTTACCTAAATTTTGTTAAACCTACCTATGGAATATTACAGATCGTTCAATTCAAAATCGTTTGTGTGACGTTTATGAACTGGAGCACCTATATTAAATGAAATACAAAATATAACTGAGGAGAAACTGCATAATGTGTTCAAAGAAGAACAATTAATGCTTGTATTAAAGCTGGTGGTAAAGATTTTGAACAGATAGGTACTGTGAATTAGTATCGTTTGTGCACTGCCGATTACTACTGAATATGCTTTTAAATAAAATAGTTGTTATTAGGTATGCCTATTATAATTTAAAGTGAGATATGCTACATTAATAATATTAATAATTTTTTGTATACATATAAGTAACATAATATATCTTGTAAATGGTTTGAACCCTCTAACAAATAAATAATGGGACAAACTTCAAAAATTATTTATTATTTCCCATTGCCCAGGTACAATTCGAGTAAGTTTTAAATTTGTTTACTTAAACTGCAATAATTGCCAAATACTGCCATTGTCTTCTGCCAATCGTATTTAAAGTTTCAGCTGTAGCTAAATAGCTTAAAGTCAATCTAAAGTAAATAATTTTTAATATTCATATTTTAATGCATAACATTTTTTGTGCATAACGTTCTGGTAAAGGTTTTTTTTTGTAATAGTAGCAATAACTAGTACGAACCATATTTCAGTTTTTCTTTTCGATAAATACAAACTAGATATAAATAGCTCAGTTTTTAAGGTTATGTTAATTATATCGTAATTTTAAAAGTTAGATTATTGCATTTGACTAAATCTAATTAAATTATCAAATTCTAACATTAAAATACAATAATGTAAAGCACCTCTAATTATTAATATTATGATTTTGTGTTGTAATTCTAACAGTTACCTAACTAAATTTTGTTCTCATAGTTGAAGACCATAAAAAAAGAAAAAGATCTATTTTGTAATAAAATACCTACGACACTGGCTCACATCTAGGGGTTTTCACTTTTATTTTTACCAATCGCTGTCATGACGATTTGGTCACGTGGGTTTTCGGTATTGTTGAAGACCCAGTACTATCGAAGATTCATAAAAAAGTTTACAGATATTGCTAAACCACTAACGCGACTCACAGAAGAAGCGAGAGAATTCTGCTGGGACGAAGACTGCCAAACTGCCTTCGAAACTTTAAAGAAACATTTAACAGCAGCGCCAATTTTGGGCTACCCACTACCAGAGGGAGAATTCATTTTTGATACTGATGACAGTAATGTGGGAATTGGAGGAATGCTTTCACAGAAAAGAAAGAGTACTAGGTTATTTTAGTAAAGTGCTATCGAAACCTGAGCAAAATTACTGCGTCACAAGAAGAGAACTCCTGGCAGTTGTGAAATGCGTGGAACACTTTTACCAATACCTATATGGAAGGAAATTCTTAATCCGTACCAATCATGCCGCCACTAAGTGGTTGATGCAGTTCAAAAACCCGGAAGGACAAATCGCCAGATGGATTGACCGACTTCAAGAATATGACTTTAAGATCGAATATAGAGCGGGAATAAGTCACAGAAATTCCGATTCCCTCTTTAGAAGACCGTGCCAGTAGAGTGCTCCCACTGCAACAAAGCGGAATCCAAAGAAAGTGGACTACTAAGAACAACTGTAGTAAACGATGAGCGGGCCCTTGCTAAAATTAGGGAAGAACAAGAGAACGATCCCGTTTTAAAGAAGATAAGAGAATGGGAAGAGGAAAATCGTCTACTTACTTGGCAAGAGGTATCGAAACTCTCTCCAGTAATTAAATCATATTGGGCTCAGTGGGACTCCTTTATTCTGGAAGATGGCCTATTAAAGCGAGTTCTTGAAAATGATGATGGTTTGGAAAACAGAAGACAGTTGGTCATTCCAAGAAGTAGAGTAGCTGAAGTACTTCGTTAGTTACACGACAGTCCATCGGGACGACATCTCGGTGTTAGGAAAACCCTTCAGATGGTTCGGGAAAACTGGATGAACAGTTCCGATGATGTAAAGGAGTGGTGTAAGAAATGTACCACCTGTGCTATGAGTAATGGATCTTAATGAAAGAGGAAGGCTCACATGAAGCAATACAACGTTGGTAGCCCATTTGAGAGGATCGCCTTAGATATTGCTGGACCATTCCCCGCGACCGAGGATGCTAATAAATGCATTTTGGTGGTTATGGATTATTTTACAAAGTGGGTGGAAGTCTATGCCAGTCCAAATCAGGAGGCCGCAACTGTTGCAGATGTGTTAATAAAAGAGTTTATCTGTCGATTTGGGGTGCCCTTGGAGATCCACAGTGACCAAGGCAGAAATTTTGAAAGTTAACTTTTTCGTGGAATCTGTAACATACTAGGCATGAAGAAAATCATCCACAATCCGATGGAATGGAATGAATAGGACCATTAGCAAATATCTGTCAAAAGTGGTTTCAAACCATCAGCGAGATTGGGATCAGTACCTTTTGCTGTTTGTAATGGCTGTCAATGAATCAATAGGCCAAACACCAGCAAAGGTCCTGTTTGGGCGTGAGATGAGACTACCGTGCGACCTCGAGTTTGGATGCCGACCTGGAGAAGATGTAGCTGGTGAAGATTATGTGATCCAGTTACGAAGAAGAATGGACGATAGGCATGAATTGCTCCGCTTAAATCGCCAGGATGAAGAAACGGTACGATACCCAAGGTACATAAGGATATTTCAAGGAAGGCGGAAAAGTCTGGCTCCATAACCCAAAAAGACAGAAAGTTTATTCTCCGAAGATCTTAAGAAGGTCCGTATCTCATCAAGAAAAGAATCAATGATGTCATCTACCGTATAAGTAAGATCCCGAACGGTAAACCGAAGGTAGTGCGTCAAAACCGGCTGGCGCCATTTAAGGGTGATCATGACAAGGAAGAAGAAGTAAACCAGCTCCAAGAAACACCTGACCTTGTCTTTGAAGAATTTATAGGTGCATGTGGAGGTACCTGAAAAGCAAGACATGGTGTTACAATCGAGCAATAACAAGATCTGCTTTTGCTTCTAAAAGACTACTCGTTGGTTCATAGACTTCCGGCAGCATCTACGACGCGCGAGGAATGGCATATGTGTTCTGTAAAAAGTTTGGTCGACTGCCAGAATTTCAGCGTCAGTTACCAGCTACTGGAAAAGCCTTAAAACTTCAAGAGGAATCGCGCTACCATTTCTATTTGATAACGAAGAACACCTTCCAAGATCAATCCACTTATGATGTATGGGAAGAATTACTTGGTTTAAGGGAGCACGTATTAGAATCGAATGTACAGAAACTAGCCATGCCGAAGATAGAAGGAAATCAGCTGGATTGGAGGATCATTAGGAATATGATGGAAGTAATCTTTCAAGATACCGAAATCCAAATACTAGCCTGCAGCCATTCGCTTAGTGTCCAGATTACAGCGAATACAGTCCCTTGTTACTTCCATGTAATTGGAAATTGTAAAAGAGGGTTCAGTTGCAGATATAACCATTCCATTTTAGTTTGGTAAAAATTCCAGGAGAAACTATCTCTTAAGGAAGAGGCAATGTAATGTGAGCCATTTCATTATTCAGTCATTATCTAATCCTCCTAGTTTCTCTCTGTCTTATTTTGCATTTGAGGCTCAACTTGTCCGATTATCATACATAATTAAACCCTCTAAGGCCAAACATATGTGACGACTATGGCGAAGGCGCTTTCTAGTATGTTCCAGAGAGAACGTGATAATGTCTCTAATTTTTGGCGGAGATCATTCTCGAATCCACCAGAATTTTAAATATGTATATAAATATTGGTGGAGGAACAACGGAGCAGTCAGTTGTAAATAGACAGTGGTGAATATAAATATTGAACAGTTTAAAGACATTCGATATATATAAATTAGAATATTATTGTTATAAAATAAATAGGGGTTCAAATAAGTTAAAATAAACAAACATAACATTACATATTGTAAACATCCAACGTAACCTCTTTAAATAAAAAAAGTGTTATTTAAAATAACTGTTCACACTCGTACAAATTAAATAAAAATTTATATATTTCCTAAACCACAATAATTTTTTAGTGCCCTAGAAATGAAGGTAGAAACAATTGTAGATTTCATTGCGACGCTTATAGCACAATCATTACGTCCTTCTATAAATATTACGTGCAGTAACTTTAACAAGGACTGCAGCGTCTGTGACATTTATTATGATTTGTTTTATAGGTACGAACTATTGTTTCTTTTATACCCTTTTTATAACGTAAACTATGACTTAAAATGTTTCTCCACAACTTGTTGGTTTAGCCTATAAAATACTTTCAATTTATTATACATTCTAAAAATATCATCTAAACATTTTATCACTTCTTCATATTTCTCATTGTTATAGATAGAATGCAATTGAATGAGAAAACATATGTTTTAATATAATTGTAAGAAATAATACAAGAAATAGGCAACGGGGTAAAGGAATAATTACACAAAAAATACAAAGAAATAATACAATAAACGAAAATAAACAAAATGTATCTTGACACTTAATGGTAAAAGGCTTCAGATTAAGAGAAAGAAGAAAGTAACCAATTACCATTATTGATTTTCATTTTGAACAGAAATAATAGACGCATAAGATTGACCCAGTGTGCTCTTTCTAATAATCCCAACAGATATTTAAAAATATAAATTTTTAAAAAATTTCACATTTCACGCTTTTGCAATAAATTAACGTAGATGCGAAACTGGGCAATATATTAAAGGATTTTGGGGTACATAAATTGGGTCACAAGCAAATCTACGTTCAAAAAAAACATGCAAATTCGGTTTTTTAATATCTATTTCATCTGATAACGAATGGTCCTGGCGAGTCCTTGAGAAATTAATGGTGATTAAAGGATTTTATTAATATTTAAATACATTATGTGAAAGAAGCGGAAGAGCAGTTGAGTTTTAAATAAAAAACCCTTCAGTTCTAAGTTAAAACTTATTTAGGGAAAATAAAAAAAATACCTAACCTGTCCGCCCTAGAGCCATTGCGGGTTGTTTTGCAAAAAAAACTTATATAAAATAAGAAAAACTTCACAAATTAAAATTTTTATTGATTTTGGTGATAATTATTTGTAATTTGGCAAACACCGTATTATTTAGAATTTCTAATGATTTCCTACAGCAGGCATATTTACCCAAAAGATAAACGTTCAGGTAGTGAAGAAAACTGTTGGGACCGAATTTACCTAACGCTTTAAATTAAAATATTTTGTCTGACATGTCTGAACCCTAACTCGAGAGACGCTAAAATGGTGGTTCCCACCTTTTTTGGTTTGTGAAGCATTGACATTACTTAGGTTATACCATGTGATGATTTTCAGAAGCTTGGACAAATAATTACTAAGCGGAGATCTAGAATAGCTCCCCAAAAATTTAGGCAACTTATATTCTTAAATGTAAACAAAAGGTGATACGGTTTATTAACAAAAATGTTTTTAATTGTGTTTTTTAAAAGAATGTTTTTATTTTTTCATAGAATTATTATTTTGTTTTTAAGAATGTATTTTATTTTATTTAGACTTTTATCAAAGGCATTACTTTTTGTTTGAGATTTGTCAATTTAAAAAAAAAATAATGTAAATTCGTTAATAATAAAAGTAAATAATTTTTAAGCTATTGCATAGCTTTTATCGCGGGCTCTGAGCGCGGCGACCGAATCAAGAAATTCCGTAACGAAAATAAACCTAACACCCCCCCACTCCGACCGGCGCAGCGGTGCGGCGTTGAAAAATCGAAAAATCGAAAAATCGAAAAATCAAAAAATCGAAAAATCGAAAAATCGAAAAATCGAAAAATCGAAAAATCGAAAAATCGAAAAATCGAAAAATCGAAAAATCGAAAAATCGATAAATCGATAAATCGAAAAATCGAAAAATCGAAAAATCGAAAAATCGAAAAATCGAAAAATCGAAAAATCGAAAAATCGAAAAATCGAAAAATCGAAAAATCGAAAAATCGAAAAATCGAAAAATCGAAAAATCGAAAAATCGAAAAATCGAAAAATCGAAAAATCGAAAAATCGAAAAATCGAAAAATCGAAAAATCGAAAAATCGAAAAATCGAAAAATCGAAAAATCGAAAAATCGAAAAATCGAAAAATCGAAAAATCGAAAAATCGAAAAATCGAAAAATCGAAAAATCGAAAAATCGAAAAATCGAAAAATCGAAAAATCGAAAAATCGAAAAATCGAAAAATCGAAAAATCGAAAAATCGAAAAATCGAAAAATCGAAAAATCGAAAAATCGAAAAATCGAAAAATCGAAAAATCGAAAAATCGAAAAATCGAAAAATCGAAAAATCGAAAAATCGAAAAATCGAAAAATCGAAAAATCGAAAAATCGAAAAATCGAAAAATCGAAAAATCGAAAAATCGAAAAATCGAAAAATCGAAAAATCGAAAAATCGAAAAATCGAAAAATCGAAAAATCGAAAAATCGAAAAATCGAAAAATCGAAAAATCGAAAAATCGAAAAATCGAAAAATCGAAAAATCGAAAAATCGAAAAATCGAAAAATCGAAAAATCGAAAAATCGAAAAATCAAAAAATCAAAAAATCGAAAAAATGAAAAATCGAAAAATCGAAAAATCGATAAATCGATAAATCGAAAAATCGATAAATCGATAAATCGAAAAATCGAAAAATCGAAAAATCGAAAAATCGAAAAATCGAAAAATCGAAAAATCGAAAAATCGAAAAATCGAAAAATCGAAAAATCGAAAAATCGAAAAATCGATAAATCGATAAATCGAAAAATCAAAAATTGAAAAATCGAAAAATACCTAGACAAAAATATGAAGGTCTTTGTCTTTCTTCAGCTGTCAGATACACCTGACCAACAAATATGACACGATGTCTCCCCTCACGGTTTGAAAAATGACAAGCCAAGTGGGTTCAGAAATTCATCTTTAACAATTTACCAGTACATACATTAGAGACTATTTGCGAACTATATCTGTATGCAATATGACTACATTTACATTTGGAAATTGATACTGACAAAAATCGATACCTCATCGATCGCGAAAAGTCTTCTATGCACGTACAACCCTACAGTTAAACGAACGCACCTCGCACAATGAAACCAGAAATGGAACGACATGACTCTGTCAACTATCGTGTCCCGTCGTTGACTGACATTTAACCTAACAAACTAACCAAGAAATTCCTACTGTTAAAATTAAAACAACATTGAATTAAAATAATTAATCTGATAAAAAAAAAACAAATTCCATAAAATTGGCCCTTCGTAAATAATCTATTACTTCAAGGTAAGGTTATAATACATTTTTTCCATATATTTAAACAAGGTGAGACGAATTTTTCCTTAGTTAAATTGAGCGGTTAAAAGTGCACGTTACAAAGGCCAATATGATTTTTTAGGTACTGATTTTTAAGTACTATTATTATTATTATCATACGTATAACTGTCCATTTCAATACCTACAGGATGATTTACTAAATAAATTAATAGAGTCTCCATCGAACATGTTCTTATTATTGTCTTTTATTGCCTAGGGGACGAAAATATATCCAAAAACAAAATATTTATTACTAGATTTATTGCTTGAATCGTAGAAAAATACGTTACATACGTACGATATGATTAGTAAATGTCGACGCTGGACAATATTTTGATACATTCGGTCAATTAATTATTAATCTATCTAATAAATCACCATGTTATCAATATACTGGATAGTTATACACATGGTTATATTATAACAAATACACAAGTCAACTAAAAATAACGAGTTTCACATTCATTAAAAAAAATCGAATCACTCTGTAAAATGAAAATAATTATCAGAAAACATTTCCTTACTTATTTACGATTCACCCTATAGAGACAAAATTGTTGGACTACTGTATATATATTCGTGGAGTGCTAAAAGATGTTATAGTAATATTAGACACTTAAAATTGTAACTGATTAGCTTTTTCCTGTAGTAACTGGTAATAAAAAAGGGTAAAGGTAAAGTTTAACACTCTGTATCTCAAAAACCAATCATAGAAAAAAGCTATAATTTTGGAAAATATCTTCTGTGGATGGATGATATGCCCGTTAAAAAATATGCATACTTTTACTGGACTAATCAAAAAGTATAGGGTGCTTAAAAAATTGTTTTTTTAACACATTCGATGAATTAACTGTCAATATATTTATTAAATCTCCCTGTAGTCAATTAATTGAATAATTATACATATGGTAAATACACAAAAGTCTCGTTTCACAATAATAATTATAAAAAAATATATTGGCCTATGTCTATATTTTACGAATCACCCTGTATAAATTACACCTAATATCTTTTATATTAACATTAGACATGATAAATACAGCAATAATTAATTTTTTAGTAAATATTTTCACCTTCTAGAACAATAAAAGTAATTATCAAAAACATGCCCTTCAATAATAATTATAAAAAAATATATTGGCCTGTTTATATTTTACGAATCACCCTGTATAAATTACACCTAATATCTTTTATATTAACATTAGACATGATAAATACAGCAATAATTAATTTTTTAGTAAATATTTTCACCTTCTAGAACAATAAAAGTAATTATCAAAAACATGCCCTTACTTATTCGTGGCTCACCCTGTAAAAGAAAATAATTTTTGAACCCTTTTTATATTTGTAGAATTCCAAAAGAGGTTACAATAGGATTTAGCACAAAAAATTATAATCGATTAGCTTTTTGCTGAAATAACCGTTATCAAATAAGTGGTATTTCTTACGTTTACCACCCTGTATCTCTAAAATCAGTCATAGGATTTGAATGGTCCCATAAACACTATTGATTAAGAAGTTGAGAACTGCAACATGTTGAAAATTTATGACATTTAACAGGTCGCCACTTTTTCATAAGCGGTGTGCGGGGTCTTTTATTGAACGACAATGTAAAAAAGGCAATTTTATGTTCGGCAATTTCGAGAAAAATTATGCATTTGGCAACAAGGTTGATAAAAACATGAAGCAAATGTAAGAAGTTTAGCGAAAATTGCACGTCGATATCTCTTTCCTTCTTGAATTTTAAGCTTTTAAAATATGTTACTTTATAGTGGGACACCCTGTATTGTTACTATGTATACAGACAATGTCGCAACGTACCATTCTTCTTCTTTTAAAGTGTCAGTTTTAATTTTAATCAGAGTCGTGCGAGGTTATTACGGACATGATCGAATCTGTCTTTGTCGGTCATGGGTCTACTTTAGAAATAGTTTTTTGTGGATCACTTTTTAGTTTAATGTCAGAAGAAATGTTGAAAGTTCATTTTTAATCACAATATTATTAAGAAACAAAAAACAAACAAGGTATAGTGAGTTTTATGTAAAAGGCACATGATTTGTATTATTATTATTATTATTATTATTATTATTATTATCGAATACAAATGAATGACCATGTTGTTGTTAAAAATCGAGCTATCTATTCTTACGTTATAAATATATAAAGATGAAGTAAGGAACGTCATTTCAGTACTAGAGGCAAGTCACTGTATGATTATATAATTACCAAAAATCCTTGTATTTGAAATAAAGGTACTACACCAACATTTTTAAACACTCACAGTCAAACACTAATGTCATCAGACACTTCCCAGTTTAAAATTGATTTATAGATACCAGTTGTGGATAATACAACTGGTATCTACAAATCAATTTTAAACTGGGAAATGTCTGATGTCATTTTCATGTCAGACTACCGCTGGTTAACATTTAAAAACTTGATGTTACTGACCTCTACGTTATCTCAAAACTCTAGAAAGACGGACAGGGCAACCTATGCTCACTTCCTCCAAGAGGCGCTGAGAGAGGTGGAGGCCTAAACAGCAAACAATAACAATGGTTTGGAAAAGTACTCGCACTATCCAAAGTATAATAAACCATGCATATAAGATATTCTGCCCCATGAGGCTAGTCCAACACGATCAGACGACTACCGCATGGTGGTGTCACGAGTTGGATCATATCAGGAAAGTGGCTAGGAAATCTTTTAATATGGCAAGAATCAAAAAGGTCAAGGAGGACAGGATACTTACAAATCTCGGCTCAGAGAATTCAAAAACATCGTTAGATAAAACAAAAAAATGCATGGACATCTTACTGCGAAGAATTCAAAGATTTCCCGCAGGCATCTAAGCTTCAAAAAGCTCTCTCAAGATAACCACACCGCATTGTTGGTGCGCTAATCAAAGAGGATGACATGAAAGCTGAAAACTTCGAAGATAGTATCAAACTTCTGCTGTCAACACACTTTCCTGACCCGGTCATCACTGACGTGGCCGACTAGGCAAAGGAAGAGTACAACCCATATGTCTACGATTGACAAACTGTCAATCACATTGTAAACATAGACAAAATTAGATGGACAATATTTAACGTATCTCCATTTAAATCGCTAGAACCTGACGGTATCTATCCAGTCTAGCCAGAGGGGTCTGGAAGAACTTACACCGCGCTAGATAGGTATATTCAGATTCTCGTTTTCTTTAAGGTATATCCCCTAAAGATGGAAAGAGGTAAAAGTAGTCCTTATACCCAAACCTGGAAAAATTGATTACACTTTCCCAAAAACATACCGACCAGCTTGACATCGTTCTCCATGAAGATACTGCAAAGGCTATGCGAAAAATATATAAGGGATGTGGTGTTTACAACAATACCACTATACCCAAATCAACATTGCATACACATGCCTGATTCATTCCTTTACCTAGTTGCTGCCGATTAGAGAGATCTCTGGACTCACTCTGGATAGACCACGAATTTACTCAGGGTTAGTACTAGAATGTCACGAAGCTTTGGCCGAAGTATACACTAACAATGTGGTCGACTTAACATAAATCAAAGGTCACACCACATCAAAAGGTAACCGTTTTGCTGATTAACTAGCCAAAAAGGCAGTCAATCCAATACTTTTTAGACCTGGCCCTTTCATTGCACTGACAACATCGGTAGTGACAAACCTAATTAAGGAAGATTTCCTTGCGAAATTCAAGGAAAAGTAGGATGAAACAAGAAGCTGCAGACTTGCCAGGAAGCTTTTACGTTATCCTGACAATACTACAGCAAACAAATACTTGACTAGACAGAATCTGCACCTAAGCACAGGCATTCTGACTGGTAATTGCCAAGTAAGGAAGCATCTCCATTTCATAGAGCTATCAGAATCCGCACTCTGCAGGGGAAGCAAACAGAGAACAAGAAGATGAGACCATCGAGCAAGGCTTCAACGATTGTCCAACGCTCTCATTTATTGGAAGATTTGTATTCGGTGAATATTGGCTAGTATCGCCTGAAGAGAAGCATTTCTTGATTACGTCAACTATATATTAAATCTGTAAGCTGGCTCACGAGCTAGGAGGTAAGTATCTACTTAGAAGGATGCACAATGGACCTAGTGAGGTCTAAGTGCCTTGTGTTAAACCCACCCTCCACACGTTATAAATATGAATAAGGAACGTTAAATAGACAAACAACTATTAAAATACATGTCTCCAGAAGTCGCACATGCCAGAAAACGCATACATTGAGCCGGGCCCGCTATCTAGTAGTCAAAATCCATACCTTCCATGTGAAAAGTTCATTTTTGATATGACTGACACACATATAACACTTAATTTAATGTCAAAAACAACACATGCTCTTAAAAATCTCTAATAATATCGACAATGTTCCTCACTTATCACAAAAATCCACATAAATAACATGTCTCTTTCACAATGGTAGAAATAACATTAATGTAAACAGTAATTTAAATGAGCGATTGCATACAGTATACTAACACTGTGGTAACCTTTTTTAAGCATTTTGAAAAACCAACATTTTGGACATTTCTCATTTTTCCAAAAAGTTTTTAATTTAGGTAATACGCAACATAATGTTTTTTATAAAAATCTTTTAATTTTTTTAATGACTTCTAACACCTTAACACAACATGTCAAAAATAAATAAATATCTTTATTTTTTTATATAAAATAAAATATACACAGTGCAAAAAACACCAAATATTGTCACTATACTGGTTGTAAATAAGAAACAAGTTACCACGACGAACCTTTCGTATGTTTTTTTATGTTCTCAGTCAACTTTTTGATAGTCTATTTTTTGCTATAGTTTTAGTCGTTAAATTTAATTTTGAATCCATCAGATTACTGATTAATTAAAGGTCATCTTCAAAATTTCATTTAAAAATGACCCAATGAATGTGATAAATGAAACAGTAAATTAATTTGCAATGGTTGAAACCGTTTGATAAATACATAGGTTCATTATACATGAAAACTTTAACAAAATAACTCACTTGACGTAATCATAAAAAAGGTGTCAAACCACAGAATATCCTCAATTATATAATAAAAGTATTGTAGTATACCACGCGAGTATTTTTGTTAAATAATTTTGATTTTATTGAGATAAGCTGTCACGGATTTATTGTCTTTTCGTAAAGTAATTAACAAATTCTGCTCGTGTAAAATTATTTCTCTCGTTCAAGGACCCCCGACTATTGATTCATATCTTTCCTGTCTACTAAAGGATTTGAATTTTAAACAGCAAATAAATTTTGTAAACAGCTAAGTGATGTATTTCGATAAACAAACAAAAATGCAAATTTGTCGAATTTTAAAGGTTATACTGACATATAGAAGAATGGAAATTATCAATTGATGACGCAATGAATTGCATCATTACATTGATGTACGTTTAGTAATGAATTGTTCCAAGTCACGAGAAGTCGTAATCAGAAATGGTGTTGGACAGGTACGGTTTTTGTGGGGCAAATTCAAACTCGCTTGCAGGCATTGCAATTTAGTATACAGGATGGACCATTATTATAAAGAAATCATAAGAAATGTTAGAAAATTTTTAAAATTAAAGTTATATGGCTTGAAAACATACATTTAAGGTGAGAAGACCTGTTCGTATTACTGCGCAAATAAATCTATATTTCTACCGATATAAACTATATAATGTTAAAAAAAACCAACTGGTGAATTAAATAGAATGTGATAGTACTATAGTGTAGTAAATAAACTGTTTAGGTGAGTCACAGTTGCATAGATTAATGCATTATCTCTCCAATTTCACCGAAATAGTGCCCCGGGATTTGATTGTATAACAGTAAAACATCTGAAACTACTACATTCGTATTTACTGGAACCTTTAATGCATATAATTAATTGTATTTTTAATACAGGAATCGTACCTAAACAATTTAAAACTTCAATTATAACACATTTATAAAGCTGATAATCCAAAATTAATAACTAACTATAGGCCTATTAGTTTAATTAGCAATGTGGCCAAAATATTTGAGAAATGTGTGAAAGATAGACTGACAGATTTTTTAAAAACCAATGACTTACTTCCCAAGCACCAATATGGCTTTACTCAGGAGATGCTATGCATGAATTGATTTCATATGTTACTGATGAAATGAATACTGGTAACAAGTGTATAGCTATATTTCTAGATCTAGCAAGAGCATTTGACACGGTTCCACATCAGAAGCTCTTAAATGTTCTTGAACAGATTGGAGTGAGGGGCATCGTGTTGAACGTTTTTGAAAATTATTTGACACACAGACAACAGAAGGTAAAGGTAAGAAACAATGTGAGTAACCTTAAAAATATACAAATCGGAGTGCCCCAAGGGACTGTTCTGGGACCAATACTATTTAATTTATACATTAAGAGCTTAACTCAGATTGATATTCAAGGTAAAGTTGTATCATATGCTGATGATACAGTGCTAGTCTTCAGTGATAAAGATTGGGAAGCCGTTAAGACACGTGCTATAGCTGGAATGAAATATGTCAAAAACTGGCTGGATGTTTTTAAATTGTCTTTGAATGTTAACAAAACAAACTACATTGCTTTTTCAAAGACAGTGGCTGATCGACCTTAATTTAGAAGCTTAACATGTGAAAATTTAGACATACAGGAAACAGAAACATCCAAATATTTAGGTATAATTATAGACCAGCACTTAAAATGGGACTGCCATATAATATATGTATAAAAAAAAACTTATTTATAAATTTTATCTTCTAAAACAATTTCTCAACCAGGATGTACTAATAACATTATACTACAGTCTAGTAGAATCTATACTACGGCATGGAATCTTAGTATGGGGAGGCCTGTATGAAACTACATTAAATCAGTTTTTTTTATTTCCTTTATAATTCATTAAATATAATTAAAATAAAATATTAATTTTTATCAGCATATACAGGTGTTCTCGCCTAGGTGCTTTTTATTATATAATTGGTTTCCATTATTGTACTTTATTGTAACTTATTTATTATTGTAACTCACTGTAACTTATAACTATTAACTATTATACTATGGCATATATTTAAAATACTCTGAAATATACAAGGTTTTGGTTTTTAGAGAAACTATTTATACATCGATTTTTCAAAAAATCAGAGATACATTTATACAGATAAATTTAATCTAGTAACAAATAAATGTTTATATATTTACCAAACAAGAAAAAATAACAAGTGTCCGGATGGTTTGATTGATGGTCGAGATGCTATCCATTTAATGCGCATAGTCGGGTTTACCTATAAAGAAGAAAATATTCGTGAGTATCTGAGAACATTACTATAGTATTTATTTTTTTATCTTAATAATTATTCAAACAATCACCAAATACAAATGAATATAAAACGCAATGTACTTAATACTGCTTTATCTACTTCATTATCAAGCCGTAGTACCTAGAAGTTTGCAATGTGGTCACGAGGAGATACAACACGCGACATAACCCCTGTCTAGTTACTACCATTTTGGCGTAAAAGGATACAACTCGCTATATGCCTCACATTTCTACTAGTACTGAGTTTCGCAATAAGTAAGAAGGGATTAATACTTGCGACATACTCGATCCAGCTACTAGAGCTTGACCCAGAAAATGAAATCTTAGTAGTTCAATAAACAAAATATATTAAACGCACGATTGTTCGCTCTATATATTTTTTATGTGCGCACAAATAATTATTAAACACTCAAATACTAAAAAAGGACACTCAGTGATAGATATCACCTGTAAAGCTTGTCAATTATCACCCATAATTCACAATATATATTAAATTGTCGCAAATTATATTTATAATCACCGAGCAGTACAGTTTTAAGAAAATCAAATAGTACAGAGACGAGACTTACATTCGGCCATCCTGCAGTCACGTCGCCCCGAGGTAGTTCCTCTAGCTCGAATATCCATCGTCATCGTCAAAATTCACCTCCAAACTATTTTCGCCACTATCACTGTTTGTCTGATCTGATAATCCCCATTGGTCGATCCAAGGCTTCATTCTGTCGACAGCAATGACCCTCTTGTATTTAGTGGTTCTAGGGGATTTTAGCATATCAGTAATTAGTTATCTGTCATTTGGCAAAACTGCTTTCATTATCATGGGTCTAGCAGAAGGGAGAATCAACTTTCGGCTAGTGCCTTCAGTTTTGTGTTGTTTCTCGATACCAAGTCAGCCTTCTTATATTTTGTAGAAGTTTTCCTTTTTTGTTATGTTGTGGTTTTTGTTTGCTTTGACTGAAGGCCATTTTCTAAGCAACCTCTAAGCGCTGCGTGAAAAGATCTTAAATAAAATTCGGAATTTTTATTATTTCGTCCAGTAAAGGTATACTTCCTCCTCGTCTAGGCCTATAACCGTAAAATAGTTTTGTTGGTGTCTTCCCTATTGTTTGTAAGCTAGTGGTATTTGTAATTACCTGAATATCCTTTGTGTTCTCATCCCATCTATCTTCGTCAATTTTGGTTGCTAAAATGGCTTCTTTAATTTACGGTTCAATCTCTCAACCTGTCCATTAGTTCTGGGTGTAGCTACTGCATTCTGAACATGTTTAATGAAGTTATCTTCACAGTATTGTCGCGGAAACCAGTAATGCTAACATAACCGTTGCAACATCTTTTCTGTAGCAAAATATCCACTTTCATCATGCGCCATTCAAACCATTTACTGTCGCATACCACGTGGTATTACCCAAAGTAGTCTTTTTACAGTTATGTGATAAATTCTTTCATCTCGCAGAGTGTAGTTTTTATAAATTGCCTTTTCATAATCAGTAGTGGGTGGCTTGGATAGAGCATCTTTAATTTCTTTCTGCTCTTCATCAGTGGTCCTGACTCCTGACAAGACCCAGTCGGCTTTCTCTATTCATAAGAATTCAGCTGGTGGTTCTTCACTTGATCATGGATTTCTGCCGAGACTATTTACATGTTTTAACCGATTGCCCGCTTAACGTCAAAGTTAAAATCTTGTAATTAAAACCACCATCTTGCAATTCTGGGACGGATGCCTTTTTTAGTACCTGTCGCTTCCGAATTTTAAGAAAATTAAATAGTACAGGATATACACAACTTGTTTATTTTTACAGAAATGACTTTTCCTACCTTCCTACTATAGAGAAAAACTAATAATATTCTCTGTCTAGTCGGTATTAATGATGACAATATTTCCATATCATTGTAATTTTAGTACTTCCTTTCTTCTAGTCCTGTTTTTAATATCAAAGGTTTACAAAAAAAAAGTCCGGACTATTTGATCAGATCATGGTATTCCTAGGTATTTGGGCGTCCTGAATCTAATGCTGGGGTCAGTTTTGCCCCATCACGTCAGAAAAACCAGATTTCAAGATCATTTAGAGGTCAAAATGGTGATTTTTTGGAACTGGCTCCGGGATAATTTCCTAAGCGATCTGTTAAGTTGAGGGGTAACTGTGAAGGTCTTGAATACCTTCCAAACATTGGAAGCGGACCCCAAATCTCGACCAGGACCAGCGCAGAGTCAGCCATGTGGATAAAATGTTGTCATGATTGTTGTATCTCGCGAATTCGATCTCTCGATGAAATTTCGGCGATCCATTTGCTGTGAGATAATGCCAGTGGATTCAGCACTGACTCAAATGGCCCTAGAACCTTGCCAGAATATTGGAGTTTTCTATATTGTATTTTGTTATTTAGTTCTTTTATTTTTCACTTTAGTTAATATGTATGTAAAATTATGTTTTTATTTTATTATTTTTTTTAATAATTTTTATATTTTTCTGGGTTTGATTGTTTTCTGTTTTTGTATTTTTTATGCTCAAGTGGTCCGGGGCAAACTAAGCTTGCAGAAAATGGCCCGAGGATCCCAACCCCCAACTTCAGAGTTATTAACCCCCTGAGCCAGTTCTCCACCTTGGGCCAGACCTGTGCGGGATACGAAGCATAACCCAATGTCCTGGCAAGGTTCTAGGGCCATTTGAGTCAGTGCTGGATCCACTGGCATTATCTCACAGCAAATGGATCGCCGAAATTAAACACCTTGGCAGGGATATCGAAATTCGCAAGATACAACCATAATGGTAACATTTTATCCACTGGGCTGTCCCTGCGCTGGTATTCATGACAACAGATCGCTTGAGAAATTGTCCCGGGGCCGGTTCCGAAAAAGCACCATTTTAACCTCTAAATGACCTTGAAATCTGGGTTTTCTGACGTGATAAAACAAAACTGACCCCAGGATCGGATTCAGGATATCAAAATACCTAGGAATACCATGGCCCGGTCAAATAGTCCGTACTTTGTTTTTTATTCTGTAAACCTGTGAATTCTTTCCCCCACCTGTAGTAATATGTGATTCAATGTTTATTCTTTGCCTATATAAATCTGATGACGGTCCTAATTGCGTGAAACTAGTACCGTAGCAACGAATTTTTTGTTTACAATTCTTGTGCTACAATCATCATTGATCACCTCTATAGTCTAGTATAGTGCAGTTATTTAATTTGCAGAACGTAGTAAAGGTTCAAGAGGCAGACATTTTATTTTGACCTCATCCATCAATGCTGATTTGTTGTTAAAATGACAATTTTAATACATCTGATCGGCGTAATAAAAGTTTTCGTATTTTTTTATATATTTAATTTTTTTGTTGGTGTTAACAAATGTCATTGCAATAAATATCAAATCTTCATTTTATTATAAAATTTTCTGGGTTATGTGGGTTTTCTGTTTATTCTATTATTCTTGATGTCGATGAATAGCCACGACCTTTAAATTTATTATAAATATATTACATTGACATTATTAGATGTACTGCCCCGCATTTTTATTCATTTTTTTGTTTCTAATAAAACAATTATTAAATTGACAAGGGGGGTAGCCATGTGTGAGTTGAGGTAATTTTAAGGTGAAGGGGGAGAAAAAGTCCTTTATATCTCACAAGGAAAGTCAATGTTTAATTATTTAACAAAACATTGAGTGCGACCGGTTTCGAAGTGTCATCACTTCATCTTCAGGCTCGCCTAGTGGAAAGGAGAATATATGGTGTAAGGTGTGTTAACACTTAGAGCAAACGATATATAAAATAGTAAAAAAGAGAAAACTCACCATACTCTCCATCCACTAGGGAATACTACAAAATAAGTTTCATCAAATGTTGGGTAAAATAAATTGTAAAATGAACAAAGTTTGCAAGTAATAAAAAGTTAAAAATATTTGAAAAACAAATATTAGTCAATTGAAATAGTAAAATTTAAAATATTCAAGACTATACAAAACAAATCACATACATTATACAGATTAAAAGATAAGGCTTATTTTAAACAACCTTGTTTTTTCAAAAAACTAACATTTTTGAAAGGAGACCTGTCAAGTTAAGGCCTCTACAGGTGGTGGCAAGTATTAACAAAAAAATTCTTGGGTAAACCCATGACAGGGTATAGGTAATAAGATGTAAACTATGAGTGAAGAAATATTTATTATTTATTATATAAGATTTGGGCCATGAACCAATCACCAAGTGTATGTGATGTTGTAGGAAGAAGAAAGAAGAAGAAATGACTGGGTTAACTGTTGTGAAGCAACTGAAGAATAAACGAAGAAATGAAGAAAATGACGGATGTGAAATCACACAATCTAACCTAATCTTTAAACGTGCTCGTTGGTTTCTTATGGGAAAAAAATTACTTACTGAAATGTACCCCTTGCAAGAAAATATGTGAATAGAAATAAAGGGGAGGTTAAAAAGGAAGTTAGAAAGATAAATTTAGATTAGTGTTGAGAAAACAGGAGGAGTTTCTGACATTATCTGGGCATTTAAGCAACCAACAGGATTTAATTTTAAATTTCTCAATATCTCGAGGCTTTCGAAGCTATTAAGAGTAAATCTATGGTAGGAACTATGTAGGATTTCGAAACCTTCAGTTGAATCGAAGTCGTGATTTGAGTCCAGTAGGTGGTTGGCAAAATGTGAAAAACCTGTTGTATTTTGGTTAAGACAACACAAATGTTCTTTTAAACGGATCTTGAAATTTCGAAATGTGCGTCCCACATAGAAAGAATGGCAAGATTTACAAGTTAATTTATAAATTCCAGATAAGTCAAAGCGATCTAATTTTTCTTTATTATGAACAAATAACTTATGTAATGAGGAGGGGGTTTTGAAAGATACTTTAAAGTGGTCTTTAAGTAAGCTTGCCACTTTATAGGATGCTTTTCCAATAAAGGTAAGAGAAATGTATTTCTTACTGGTGGTTAGTTCATGTACCATATTAGGATTGTTAATATAAACTAAGTTTTGTTGAATTTTATTTTGTTTATGTGTTAGCATTTTATCAATAATATATAGTTCAAAGTTGTGAATGTAAGTCATTAATGACTTACATTCTAATATTAAATTCACATTAGAAATTGAAATAAACAAATCTATTAACTTCTTAGATCTTAAAATCTCACACAATAATAACAAGTTCAACTTTGACATCTATAGAAAGCCAACACATACAGGCACAGTTATAGACAATACCTCTAACCATCCAGCAACACATAAATTGGCTGCCTTTAATTGCTACTTAGAGAGGCTATTAAACGTTCCTCTGTCTACGGAAAACTTTAATAAGGAACTAAATATAATTAAAACTATTGCTATAGATCACAACTTTAAACTAGATATTATTGATAAAATGCTAACACATAAACAAAATAAAATTCAACAAAACTTAGTTTATATTAACAATCCTAATATGGTACATGAACTAACCACCAGTAAGAAATACATTTCTCTTACCTTTATTGGAAAAGCATCCTATAAAGTGGCAAGCTTACTTAAAGACCACTTTAAAGTATCTTTCAAAACCCCCTCCTCATTACATAAGTTATTTGTTCATAATAAAGATAAATTAGATCCCTTTGACTTATCTGGAATTTATAAATTAACTTGTAAATCTTGCCATTCTTTCTATGTGGGACGCACATTTCGAAATTTCAAGATCCGTTTAAAAGAACATTTGCGTTGTCTTAACTAAAATACAACAGGTTTTTCACATTTTGCCAACCACCTACTGGACTCAAATCACGACTTCGATTCAACTGAAGGTTTCGAAATCCTACATAGTTCCTACCATAGATTTACTCTTAATAGCTTCGAAAGCCTCGAGATATTGAGAAATTTAAAATTAAATCCTGTTGGTTGCTTAAATGCCCAGATAATGTCAGAAACTCCTCCTGTTTTCTCAACACTAATCTAAATTTATCTTTCTAACTTCCTTTTTAACCTCCCCTTTATTTCTATTCACATATGTTCTTGCAAGGGGTACATTTCAGTAAGTAATTTTTTTCCCATAAGAAACCAACGAGCACGTTTAAAGATTAGGTTAGATTGTGTGATTTCACATCCGTCATTTTCTTCATTTCTTCGTTTATTCTTCAGTTGCTTCACAACAGTTAACCCAGTCATTTCTTCTTCTTTCTTCTTCCTACAACATCACATACACTTGGTGATTGGTTCATGGCCCAAATCTTATATAATAAATAATAAATATTTCTTCACTCATAGTTTACATCTTATTACCTATACCCTGTCATGGGTTTACCCAAGAATTTTTTTGTTAATACTTGCCACCACCTGTAGAGGCCTTAACTTGACAGGTCTCCTTTCAAAAATGTTAGTTTTTTGAAAAAACAAGGTTGTTTAAAATATGCCTTATCTTTTAATCTGTTTAATGTATGTGATTTGTTTTGTATAGTCTTGAATATTTTAAATTTTGCTATTTCAATTGACTAATATTTGTTTTTCAAATATTTTTAACTTTTTATTACTTGCAAACTTTGTTCATTTTACAATTTATTTCACCCAACATTTGATGAAACTTGTTTTGTAGTATTCCCTAGTGGATGGAGAGTATGGTGAGTTTTCTCTTTTTTACTATTTTATATATCGTTTGTTCTAAGTGTTAACACACCTTACACTACATATTCTCCTTTCCACTAGGCGAGCCTGAAGATAAAGTGATGACACTTCGAAACCGGTCGCACTCAATGTTTTGTTAAATAATTAAACATTGACTTTCCTTGTGAGATATAAAGGACTTTTTCTTCCCCTTCACCTTAAAATTATTAAATCTTTAAATCCAAATTGTGTAATACTCAAATTGTAGTTTTATGAAAATTTTATCTTATATAATATGGTCAACATTTGCGTAAATTCGATACTTTTCATGTAAAGTGCCGAAAGTTCCTTTTTTCAGAAGTTTTTGGTTGTAATGCTCTTTTTCGGGTCCCTTTAATGGCTGAAAAAAATAACCTGACCAACCTAAAATTTAGAAAATTTTAATCTCTTTAATTTCATAAAGGATCAATTTCCACCTAAAATGCCTTTTTTGACAAGATCGAAAACAGATTTTTGCAAAAAAAAGCATTTCCCAGAAAAAACTCCAATAAAACTTTCCTTTGATGCCCTTTTTTGAGCTTCAGATGCCAAGATTAAAATTGCAAATTCGATTTATCTTTTTATCACGTACTGTATATTCACTACCTTTTCCATTTCCGGGAACCTTTTACGGGGTAGTTCATTATTTATAACGAGTAGAACGGACAGGGTCAGCAAAAGGAAATAAGAAAAAATGTTCTGCATCGGAAAGACGTTAAAATTAAATTTTGTAGTATATTTCGTTCATCTTTGATCTGGCTTCTAGTTTGATCAAGTATAAAATGTGCGCTCTTTGATGGATACCAGAGCCAATCCCAATTCCAAACTCAGTTCTTGCTACTCTCGCGTTTTTGGTTGTAGGTAACATTTTAATTTTCCTTTCATTATAACACTAAACAAATTGTAAGCGATCTCGATGTTTATTTAAACATAACGATAAGAACATTAGGAATTTGGACTGCCTTGCCCGGAGTAACGGGAACATTTATTTAATCCTTCCTCGAATACGTTTAGTCAAATTAAATAACTACTACTGTATTGCGTTTTTATTTTTATTAGTTTTGTTAATTGAATATTATACGGGGTGTTTCATGTATTTTCTACTTCTCACAAGTCAGAAGTGGTAGAATTGTAGTGGAATTGTCGAATTGATAATACGCGTATGTTAAGAGCAGAGCTGGGGCGAATCCTCGAAAAATGGATTCGAATCACGAATCCGAATCACGAGATGTGATTCGAATCACGGATCCAATGTTCGAATCCCTTTTCAAAAAAAAAAGGATTCGAATCAAGTGATTCGAATCCTTTTTTTCGAATGACGGATACGAATCACTGTCAGTGTTATACTGTGGTATTAATGAATAAGTATGGCGTGTCATTTGTGTGACCTTTTAGAGGTGTACTCGAAGGTGCTCCTACATACAGTGTGTTTCAAAAAGTTTTATACAAATGGGAAAAATATATTTTTACATTTTAGAAAGAAAATATTCGTGATATAAAGTTCTGCATCACTTGAAAATACATAATAAAAATAAAATTGTAAAATTAAAAAATGTCTAATACACATTTTAGCATTTTAGCGATGCAGAATTTTAATCAAGAATTTTTTTTGTAAAAAGTAAAATAAATCTTTCCCATTTCTATAAAACTTTTTTGAGACACCGTGTGTCAATGGCGTAATGTTTTTTTGGCCCTAATGCAAAATACATAAAGATTTCAGTTACAAATCACAAATGCTAATTAAAAATAAAACAACGGCCCTCAATTTTTTTCATTTATTTTACATATGACAACATAATATTTCTTTTTATTAAACAGAATCAAGTTTCAATTTAAACTAAGTAGTAATTAAGTTGCAAATTATTATAAATTCTCGAGAGTTTAATAAAAAAACTTAAACATTAGGCTTAAAATATTTGCAATACTTGTCTTATGGTAGTTACGCCACTGCCGTGTATATTATTATTTATAACTTGTTGTAATGCTGCCAATTGTCTTATATTTGTTAAGGAACTTTGTTATACAATTCTGTAAAAACGTTTAAAACTTGAAGCTGAAAAACGAAGCTGGCTGTCACATTTATCATATTCGCTCCGTGCGAAGTCATAGAAAGGGGAGCAAAAGCGATACTAGCGCTAGCTGCGGATAATTCGTGCATTTTAGGGCGATATTTTGTAATTTTGGTATATCAAATACACGTATACATTTTACTTGTTGCTGTGTTGAAAATTGTACAAATACTAGCAAAAAACAGTGAAACTTATATAAAAAATTTTAGTAGCAAAGTGGAAATTGAATCAAAGAAATAAATGGATAGATATACAATAAGAAGAAAAATTACCTTTATTTTTGTAATAATAACCGTAATGCTGCAAATAGTAGACATCAGAAACTTGAAAGGTTTTAAATAAATAATAAATTATCATTTTACCATGTTCTTTAATATCCTTTATTCTTAAATGTTCATTCAGCAAGGACTAGATTTCAAGATATCTGCCTTTGATTATTATATGTGGTTGGAACACAATTTTGTAACTTACTGATGGGAAATCAGTTTTAATCATTCATTCTATGTTTTCTTTCGAACAAAAATGAAAATATAAGTAATGATCCTTTTTTTATACATTTTAACTTTACGCTATTATTAAATGGTATTTTTTTGTTTTGACAGAATAGACTAATTCTTCACTGAAAACTTATTAGACTTAGGCAACTTCTCATACATTTTCCAGTAAATACTGTTGCCTGCCTATATTTTATTATTGATTTTTATCGATTATACATAATTTTCTTTAATTTAAGCGATAAAAATATATAATATTAATAAATTAATGTTTTACTTGTTTTACAAATCCATATACTTTTATTAAAACTACCATATATACTTTTTAATTACGAATTCTATTAAAAGTTGCATTTGTCAGTGTACGCAGAAATAGTCCATTAGTATCAAAACGAATTGGCGCTGCTGTCGCGCACGGAACGAATAGGCGATTACCTAAGTGACGCGCTCTACTGACTACAAACTCGTATAAGTATAAAAATTGTTCAAACTTTACTTAAGTTTCCTTGTAAATATAAAAAAACTCTAGTTGATTGCCGTTATTTATCGATTTTTCACAAGAATCACTAATTTTTAATTATATTTTATATTAATAACTAAAACTCATTTTAAATAATAAAAAAAAATAGTCAACTTAACATTAAGTAATTAATTAATTGTAATTGATAGAAAACATAGAATGGATATAATTATATATTATATTCGTTCAATAGACTAATATCGCCCACATATTTATTTTGTATATCGTGCAAAAATTAGAAAAATAAATAATATACATGTGGATGTGGATGCAGATTTTTTTTTAATTAACTGTATTGAGCATCTATATCAGATTATTTGTTAATTATGTAATCGTGCACAATACCAAATACATCGGTTTTCTATTCAGTCTCAGTCTGTTTTAGTTTTTAGTTTACAATTCGTGACAAGCCAAAGCTTGAGTCGGCCTTTCGCGCCGGCGTAGTTTGGTCTCTAAAAGGATCCGAGACTGATATTGATGGTTCGAATACGAATCCTTTAGGATTTTCTCTGCGAATCCGGATCACGGATCCTTTTCTTCTAAAGTATTCGAATCCCGCTCTCGGATCCTCAAAAAGGATTCGAATCCTGGATTCGAATCCTATGTGATTCGAATCCTCCCCAGCTCCGGTTAAGAGTCTGATATTATAGTTCAGTTTTAGTTAATATTCGACAGTTTAATTTAGTTAAAAGCGCAGTAATGTCTTTTAAAACATTCAAACTCGAAATGGTTGTGTTAGAGAATGAAATTCCTGCATTTTTCGACTAGTTCTCATGAAAATTCCTTCTCGACCACACCTTAATAACAATTTATTTACCGACTTTTTGCGGCTCTTGTCCTATTCATTCCACCAAGTTTTAATTTTTAACTAACTAGTAATTAAACAAATAGTGTGATGTGTTTGGTTCGTCTTTGATGTCCAAACATCATGTCTTCTGTAACTTCTGGTTGTTGTAAAAAGGACAAACTAACAAGTTTTTATTGTGTAACCTGTAAAAATCTGTGGCATAGAGGATGTGTTGAGAGAAGATCTTTTACAATTCTAAAAGAACCTAGAATCTATTGCAGTAAAAAATGTGAACGAAGTATTGATTACAACCTAGAAGATGCTAACGAAATTGAAGAACTTAAATCAATCATCACAGAACTTAACCTCGAGTTAAGAAAAATCCGATTTTATTTTACGTCAAAAAAGAAGTTCATCTAATTATGAACTAACAGTAGTGAAAGTCTAAACGACAAGCTATTAGACGCAGAGAAAAAGCTCTTGGACGAAGTTAATATTAGAAAAATCAAAGAGGATCGTCTCAGTGATATTATAATACTGCACACCAAACTTGAATTGCTTCTTAACCAGGATGAAGGGATTGATCTTGCTACTAAAGTAAAAAATTTTAAAAATTTAATTAATAAAAATGAGAAACAAGTATTAAATTTTAAAGACGAAAATAAAAAATTAAGAGAATCCAACAATAAACTAGACATGGAAATTACGGAAATGTCATGTAAATTAAAATTTCTGGAAAGTGAACTAGAAGGTTTAAAATCAATGAGAAATCAAATGAAAACCTCAATTGAAACTTTAGAATCTGAAAACTGTAATCTCTTTAGTGAACTTAACCAAAATCTTAGTTCGCTAACAATAGCCCGTACTGTCGCCAGTGAATCTAATACTTTACTTAGTGATAACGCTGATTCATCAAATACCCCGGAAACATACAAAAGGAAACCTCAGCTTCTAGTAGTTGGCGATCAAGACTGCGCTAAGGGCTCCGGGTTACTTTTCAAAACACCAAAAATCCAATTACGATATTAACTTTCAGTACAGAAGAAATATGTGTTTTACTGATATACTAACTACCGTTAAATTGTTAAGTAAAAACTTCAAGACGTCAGACCATATAATCACCTTTATTGGAAATGTAGACTGCTTTAGTGGCTATCAACCAATTGTTGATGAACTGTTAAGTTTTTCTGAATTCACAAATTTAATTGTTGTTGGGCCAGCATACGCAAGAAATAGAGTAGTGCTTAATGATTTTATCTACAAATTGAATTTAGGTATTCAAGCAGCTGTATATAGACTTTGGATGCATCCCTTTTCATTGTAAAAAAAATATCGTTAGATATACAGGGTGTCCCGAAATTAGACGGTCATATTTTAACAGCGTAATCTAAATCCTAAAATAGGAGTAAAAGTTCATATAAACATAGGTCCGAAAACGTTTCTTTTCCGAGATACAGGGTGAAGTCCTGATGACACATTTTTGTAAATATTTTCTAAACGCTTAAAGATAACTAAATTAAATTTAGTACAAATGCTTACCTTTTTACGCTCTATGTAATGGACTTAATCTTAGTTTTTGATCATCTTCATAGATGGGTAAATTAGGGGGGGGCTTAAGGTAAAATTGCCCTAAGTTTTTTTGTTGTCAGTTTTTAACATTTTTGACTAAAAAATTTGGAAACCCAATGTTTTCTTTACAATAAAGCTACTCCTGTTGCATCTCGCTAGGACGCACCATTTTCAAGAAAAAAACATTTGAAAATTTTATGATAAGTTCATATTATTTTATTCGAAAGTGCAAACAATAATTAGCAGGCCTGTGAAATCAGAATTTTTTTTCAGGTTTGGAAAACCGGTGACTAAAGAAATGTATTTAGCTTTAATTTAATGTTTATTTTATAAAGAAACTTTAAGAGCCCCGCACACCACATATATTTCGTTTTTTGACCGTAACGTCCTTATTTTTAAAAATATATTTTTTTTGTTTTCACTAGTCGATTGGTAATTTTTATACAATTGGAGCGTGTTTTTTACATTTTTGAAAAAAAAAATATGAAATTTTTATTTTTTAAACTACGATAAAAAGTGAAATTCTAAAGAACAGCCTCCTTTACAAGTAAAATTTAAAACCGATTAAAAAAAACCGGAGAATTTTTTCTCACCAAATAAGAGAGATATGATCAAAATAAAATTTAAGTAATTGCCACTGATTTTTGCTGCCATCGCAAAACCCGGCGGATTTTTTTAGAACTAAGTAATACGTAGACCATTAGAGACGGGATTCTCAGCATACACTGGAAAACATAACACTGAAAGTGCTAAGCGTAGATATTTTATTGAAACACATATACAATATCTCGTAATTATAATTATTACGGACTATATAAATAATAAGGCTACATTAAATATTAGTTACTTATATACTAAATTAAATGAATACAATGCTAAAATGCATGTATTTTATTAGAATCTCTTCGTTGGAAAATTAGCAAAATAATTTTAAATCCGTAAAGAATTTTTATAAACAATATACCTAAATTTGAGCAAATGGTTTTGTAAGAAATCTTAGTTCCAAACAAGAAATATAATTTACTAATTACCTATTACCTACCTATGATAATTATTTATTACGCCGACCGGATACTAAAGAACAGGGTAAAAGAAAAAAGGAGATCAAACGCTTGCCCATTGTTTTAAAAATTCCTAATTACTAAAAGTACTAAGGGCCGGTTTTTAAATGTGTAGTTACTCTAACCTTGAGCTAACTGAATGTTAACTAAAACATTTCTGTGTTTCAATTGATAGTTAAAGACTAACCGAAAGCTAATTTTAACCTTACTCTCAGGGTACTGTTAACCCATTGTTAAGAGATAATCTTCACTTTATAACCTACATGTGCTTTGACATTATGGATGCTTTAAATATTGTTAATGTCTACAATAGCGAAGAGGAAGAAATAGTGAGAAGGCCAAAAATAATTCGACAGAGGCTTAATTTTATGGAACAATATGTTAGTTTAGATTTTTTCAAAATATTTAGATTGTCGAAGCGGACTGTTGAGATGATCATTGATGAAGTTCGGGACCTACAGTTAAATGTTGTCTCTGCCTAAATAATAGATTCTTGAATAGATTTATAGAAACATTCCAAATTCCAAGAATTGAAAATTTCGCGTGTTCTTAAATCTTTATAAGTTATATTTCTTTTTTAGTTTGAATATGTCATTCATCGAGGAAAACAACATTAGAATACCCACGATGAAAGGCAATATATTCACCGGGAGAATACCACAGAAACATCACAGAACACATAAAAATACAACGTTGCCAAATTAAAATCTAGGTCAATTAACAAGAAGTACAATTTACATTAAAAAACGTTTCTTATTTTAACTAAAAGTTAACCTTCAAGTAGAAGTTAGTTAACCTCCAAGTTAACATTACATTGAAAAACCGGGCCTAAGAGTACAATACAATAACAGTAGGTTATACTAAATTTGACTGCATAACGTGTGCATCTATTGTTTCTGTGACTGTGCGGTGATTGCGTTGTTGTATATTTAGTTTTTAAAAATAAATAAATCCAAAAAGAAAATCTAAAATTAATGAAAACTATTTGTGTTGTTCTTTAAAAAGAAAAAGAACCTGTAACAATATTGGAGGACTTAAGTAATTTTAGTACTATTTTTATGTGGTTTGCGTTAGATACTCAGTGTTGTAAGCAAGAACTGCTACCACACGTAGGTCGGAGACAGAACCTGCGATGCGCAGACCACCAGATTATGTGTAATGGTTTTAGAAATATTAGTTGTAGGAAGTTCCTCCCATTAAAAAATTATTATTTTTAATTATGTTTTGGGAGAAGTTAAATGCAATACATTTTTTTAGAAGCGTAAAAGAAGTAAAAAAATGGTATATTCCAAAACTAATTTGGAAAGTAAGAGTGCAGAAATAACGATTTTCAACGAGTTATGTATACAATTTTTCCTATGAACATAACTTAGGAACAAAATTTTATCACAGAATTTTAAAAGCAATGTGCTTCAGTAAAATATGTTAATTTCCATCGTATTAAAGTTTACCTAAACAAATTTTTGACCAAAACTTGCAAAAGTAGACAGATTATTTATGTAGGTACTTATGCAATTTCTTAGGTTTAAAGTTAAGCATACAATGCTTTATCAGTTTATTACATTAACAGTGAATATTAAAATACAACAAGCAAGATAACACAATAAATATATTTTATGACAAAAATTGTTTGATTTATATTGGCCACGAAACCGATCCTGCCTAATTAAGTATTAAGTATAAATGTTATGTCAATTTGGACTTTGTCAATAAACCTTATAATGTAATCTGCAAACAAAAAATCTAAACAAGAACCCACTGCCCGAACGAGGACCCACTGCCCGAACGAGGGACCACTGCCTGAAAGAGGGCCCACTGCCTGAAAGAGGGCCGTCAGCTTGAACGAAGGCCTACCGGTCTTTTGCCGGTAGACATTAGGTGAAATTATAATCATTTCATATATTTTTAAAAACAATTAGTACAATACTTATTTTCATTTCTCTTAAAAATAAATATAAACTGTCACTGTCACGACACTCAAAACATTATATTTAAAAATCTAATGTGTCCAACACATGACTTTCCTGTCTAGTTATTACAATCTTTTTCCGGTTATTTTGTATAACCCCTGTAAATATTCATTGACAACGAAAATACTGAAAAATTTAAATTTTATATTTTTCTTCAAATTCTTCCAATACGGTCCATTTTAGAGAAATTATATAAAGAATAAAAATTATAGAGAATAATTTCGCAAATAACTTTATTATTTGAGCAATTTTCTTACAAATTGGAATTTTGCACTTTTTGTCAAATTTCTTGAATATGGAACATTTTAGAAAAATTATGTATATAACAAAAACTATAGAGAATAACATTATATGCAACTTTTATTTGAAGAATTTTCTTCTCTAAGTGTAAATAACAGATATATTTCATAAAGTAGAAAAACGACCCTCTATAAGGTATCCCCCAGATGTTACGACTACCAAAATTTAATCATTTTACCGCAGGATGGATTACAGACTAAATTTAAAATTTTTGGTTTTTCTGTTTCCTTTTTTTTACTTTCCTATCTGTATACAGATATAAGGAAAGTATAGGAATCATGATTTTTTTCGACCTCGAGTTTTCGACGGATTTTTACGTTTTGAGGTCCCCTGAATCCGTTTTGAATATTTTCGCGATGATGTCTGTCTGTCTGTCTGTCTGTCTGTCTGTCTGTCTGTCTGTCTGTCTGTCTGTCTGTCTGTCTGTCTGTCTGTCTGTCTGTCTGTCTGTCTGTCTGTCTGTCTGTCTGTCTGTCTGTCTGTCTGTCTGTCTGTCTGTCTGTCTGTCTGTCTGTCTGTCTGTCTGTCTGTCTGTCTGTCTGTCTGTCTGTCTGTCTGTCTGTCTGTCTGTCTGTCTGTCTGTCTGTCTGTCTGTCTGTCTGTCTGTCTGTCTGTCTGTCTGTCTGTCTGTCTGTCTGTCTGTCTGTCTGTCTGTCTGTCTGTCTGTCTGTCTGTCTGTCTGTCTGTCTGTCTGTCTGTCTGTCTGTCTGTCTGTCTGTCTGTCTGTCTGTCTGTCTGTCTGTCTGTCTGTCTGTCTGTCTGTCTGTCTGTCTGTCTGTCTGTCTGTCTGTCTGTCTGTCTGTCTGTCTGTCTGTCTGTCTGTCTGTCTGTCTGTCTGTCTGTCTGTCTGTCTGTCTGTCTGTCTGTCTGTCTGTCTGTCTGTCTGTCTGTCTGTCTGTCTGTCTGTCTGTCTGTCTGTCTGTCTGTCTGTCTGTCTGTCTGTCTGTCTGTCTGTCTGTCTGTCTGTCTGTCTGTCTGTCTGTCTGTCTGTCTGTCTGTCTGTCTGTCTGTCTGTCTGTCTGTCTGTCTGTCTGTCTGTCTGTCTGTCTGTCTGTCTGTCTGTCTGTCTGTCTGTCTGTCTGTCTGTCTGTCTGTCTGTCTGTCTGTCTGTCTGTCTGTCTGTCTGTCTGTCTGTCTGTCTGTCTGTCTGTCTGTCTGTCTGTCTGTCTGTCTGTCTGTCTGTCTGTCTGTCTGTCTGTCTGTCTGTCTGTCTGTCTGTCTGTCTGTCTGTCTGTCTGTCTGTCTGTCTGTCTGTCTGTCTGTCTGTCTGTCTGTCTGTCTGTCTGTCTGTCTGTCTGTCTGTCTGTCTGTCTGTCTGTCTGTCTGTCTGTCTGTCTGTCTGTCTGTCTGTCTGTCTGTCTGTCTGTCTGTCTGTCTGTCTGTCTGTCTGTCTGTCTGTCTGTCTGTCTGTCTGTCTGTCTGTCTGTCTGTCTGTCTGTCTGTCTGTCTGTCTGTCTGTCTGTCTGTCTGTCTGTCTGTCTGTCTGTCTGTCTGTCTGTCTGTCTGTCTGTCTGTCTGTCTGTCTGTCTGTCTGTCTGTCTGTCTGTCTGTCTGTCTGTCTGTCTGTCTGTCTGTCTGTCTGTCTGTCTGTCTGTCTGTCTGTCTGTCTGTCTGTCTGTCTGTCTGTCTGTCTGTCTGTCTGTCTGTCTGTCTGTCTGTCTGTCTGTCTGTCTGTCTGTCTGTCTGTCTGTCTGTCTGTCTGTCTGTCTGTCTGTCTGTCTGTCTGTCTGTCTGTCTGTCTGTCTGTCTGTCTGTCTGTCTGTCTGTCTGTCTGTCTGTCTGTCTGTCTGTCTGTCTGTCTGTCTGTCTGTCTGTCTGTCTGTCTGTCTGTCTGTCTGTCTGTCTGTCTGTCTGTCTGTCTGTCTGTCTGTCTGTCTGTCTGTCTGTCTGTCTGTCTGTCTGTCTGTCTGTCTGTCTGTCTGTCTGTCTGTCTGTCTGTCTGTCTGTCTGTCTGTCTGTCTGTCTGTCTGTCTGTCTGTCTGTCTGTCTGTCTGTCTGTCTGTCTGTCTGTCTGTCTGTCTGTCTGTCTGTCTGTCTGTCTGTCTGTCTGTCTGTCTGTCTGTCTGTCTGTCTGTCTGTCTGTCTGTCTGTCTGTCTGTCTGTCTGTCTGTCTGTCTGTCTGTCTGTCTGTCTGTCTGTCTGTCTGTCTGTCTGTCTGTCTGTCTGTCTGTCTGTCTGTCTGTCTGTCTGTCTGTCTGTCTGTCTGTCTGTCTGTCTGTCTGTCTGTCTGTCTGTCTGTCTGTCTGTCTGTCTGTCTGTCTGTCTGTCTGTCTGTCTGTCTGTCTGTCTGTCTGTCTGTCTGTCTGTCTGTCTGTCTGTCTGTCTGTCTGTCTGTCTGTCTGTCTGTCTGTCTGTCTGTCTGTCTGTCTGTCTGTCTGTCTGTCTGTCTGTCTGTCTGTCTGTCTGTCTGTCTGTCTGTCTGTCTGTCTGTCTGTCTGTCTGTCTGTCTGTCTGTCTGTCTGTCTGTCTGTCTGTCTGTCTGTCTGTCTGTCTGTCTGTCTGTCTGTCTGTCTGTCTGTCTGTCTGTCTGTCTGTCTGTCTGTCTGTCTGTCTGTCTGTCTGTCTGTCTGTCTGTCTGTCTGTCTGTCTGTCTGTCTGTCTGTCTGTCTGTCTGTCTGTCTGTCTGTCTGTCTGTCTGTCTGTCTGTCTGTCTGTCTGTCTGTCTGTCTGTCTGTCTGTCTGTCTGTCTGTCTGTCTGTCTGTCTGTCTGTCTGTCTGTCTGTCTGTCTGTCTGTCTGTCTGTCTGTCTGTCTGTCTGTCTGTCTGTCTGTCTGTCTGTCTGTCTGTCTGTCTGTCTGTCTGTCTGTCTGTCTGTCTGTCTGTCTGTCTGTCTGTCTGTCTGTCTGTCTGTCTGTCTGTCTGTCTGTCTGTCTGTCTGTCTGTCTGTCTGTCTGTCTGTCTGTCTGTCTGTCTGTCTGTCTGTCTGTCTGTCTGTCTGTCTGTCTGTCTGTCTGTCTGTCTGTCTGTCTGTCTGTCTGTCTGTCTGTCTGTCTGTCTGTCTGTCTGTCTGTCTGTCTGTCTGTCTGTCTGTCTGTCTGTCTGTCTGTCTGTCTGTCTGTCTGTCTGTCTGTCTGTCTGTCTGTCTGTCTGTCTGTCTGTCTGTCTGTCTGTCTGTCTGTCTGTCTGTCTGTCTGTCTGTCTGTCTGTCTGTCTGTCTGTCTGTCTGTCTGTCTGTCTGTCTGTCTGTCTGTCTGTCTGTCTGTCTGTCTGTCTGTCTGTCTGTCTGTCTGTCTGTCTGTCTGTCTGTCTGTCTGTCTGTCTGTCTGTCTGTCTGTCTGTCTGTCTGTCTGTCTGTCTGTCTGTCTGTCTGTCTGTCTGTCTGTCTGTCTGTCTGTCTGTCTGTCTGTCTGTCTGTCTGTCTGTCTGTCTGTCTGTCTGTCTGTCTGTCTGTCTGTCTGTCTGTCTGTCTGTCTGTCTGTCTGTCTGTCTGTCTGTCTGTCTGTCTGTCTGTCTGTCTGTCTGTCTGTCTGTCTGTCTGTCTGTCTGTCTGTCTGTCTGTCTGTCTGTCTGTCTGTCTGTCTGTCTGTCTGTCTGTCTGTCTGTCTGTCTGTCTGTCTGTCTGTCTGTCTGTCTGTCTGTCTGTCTGTCTGTCTGTCTGTCTGTCTGTCTGTCTGTCTGTCTGTCTGTCTGTCTGTCTGTCTGTCTGTCTGTCTGTCTGTCTGTCTGTCTGTCTGTCTGTCTGTCTGTCTGTCTGTCTGTCTGTCTGTCTGTCTGTCTGTCTGTCTGTCTGTCTGTCTGTCTGTCTGTCTGTCTGTCTGTCTGTCTGTCTGTCTGTCTGTCTGTCTGTCTGTCTGTCTGTCTGTCTGTCTGTCTGTCTGTCTGTCTGTCTGTCTGTCTGTCTGTCTGTCTGTCTGTCTGTCTGTCTGTCTGTCTGTCTGTCTGTCTGTCTGTCTGTCTGTCTGTCTGTCTGTCTGTCTGTCTGTCTGTCTGTCTGTCTGTCTGTCTGTCTGTCTGTCTGTCTGTCTGTCTGTCTGTCTGTCTGTCTGTCTGTCTGTCTGTCTGTCTGTCTGTCTGTCTGTCTGTCTGTCTGTCTGTCTGTCTGTCTGTCTGTCTGTCTGTCTGTCTGTCTGTCTGTCTGTCTGTCTGTCTGTCTGTCTGTCTGTCTGTCTGTCTGTCTGTCTGTCTGTCTGTCTGTCTGTCTGTCTGTCTGTCTGTCTGTCTGTCTGTCTGTCTGTCTGTCTGTCTGTCTGTCTGTCTGTCTGTCTGTCTGTCTGTCTGTCTGTCTGTCTGTCTGTCTGTCTGTCTGTCTGTCTGTCTGTCTGTCTGTCTGTCTGTCTGTCTGTCTGTCTGTCTGTCTGTCTGTCTGTCTGTCTGTCTGTCTGTCTGTCTGTCTGTCTGTCTGTCTGTCTGTCTGTCTGTCTGTCTGTCTGTCTGTCTGTCTGTCTGTCTGTCTGTCTGTCTGTCTGTCTGTCTGTCTGTCTGTCTGTCTGTCTGTCTGTCTGTCTGTCTGTCTGTCTGTCTGTCTGTCTGTCTGTCTGTCTGTCTGTCTGTCTGTCTGTCTGTCTGTCTGTCTGTCTGTCTGTCTGTCTGTCTGTCTGTCTGTCTGTCTGTCTGTCTGTCTGTCTGTCTGTCTGTCTGTCTGTCTGTCTGTCTGTCTGTCTGTCTGTCTGTCTGTCTGTCTGTCTGTCTGTCTGTCTGTCTGTCTGTCTGTCTGTCTGTCTGTCTGTCTGTCTGTCTGTCTGTCTGTCTGTCTGTCTGTCTGTCTGTCTGTCTGTCTGTCTGTCTGTCTGTCTGTCTGTCTGTCTGTCTGTCTGTCTGTCTGTCTGTCTGTCTGTCTGTCTGTCTGTCTGTCTGTCTGTCTGTCTGTCTGTCTGTCTGTCTGTCTGTCTGTCTGTCTGTCTGTCTGTCTGTCTGTCTGTCTGTCTGTCTGTCTGTCTGTCTGTCTGTCTGTCTGTCTGTCTGTCTGTCTGTCTGTCTGTCTGTCTGTCTGTCTGTCTGTCTGTCTGTCTGTCTGTCTGTCTGTCTGTCTGTCTGTCTGTCTGTCTGTCTGTCTGTCTGTCTGTCTGTCTGTCTGTCTGTCTGTCTGTCTGTCTGTCTGTCTGTCTGTCTGTCTGTCTGTCTGTCTGTCTGTCTGTCTGTCTGTCTGTCTGTCTGTCTGTCTGTCTGTCTGTCTGTCTGTCTGTCTGTCTGTCTGTCTGTCTGTCTGTCTGTCTGTCTGTCTGTCTGTCTGTCTGTCTGTCTGTCTGTCTGTCTGTCTGTCTGTCTGTCTGTCTGTCTGTCTGTCTGTCTGTCTGTCTGTCTGTCTGTCTGTCTGTCTGTCTGTCTGTCTGTCTGTCTGTCTGTCTGTCTGTCTGTCTGTCTGTCTGTCTGTCTGTCTGTCTGTCTGTCTGTCTGTCTGTCTGTCTGTCTGTCTGTCTGTCTGTCTGTCTGTCTGTCTGTCTGTCTGTCTGTCTGTCTGTCTGTCTGTCTGTCTGTCTGTCTGTCTGTCTGTCTGTCTGTCTGTCTGTCTGTCTGTCTGTCTGTCTGTCTGTCTGTCTGTCTGTCTGTCTGTCTGTCTGTCTGTCTGTCTGTCTGTCTGTCTGTCTGTCTGTCTGTCTGTCTGTCTGTCTGTCTGTCTGTC